>JAOBAZ010011014.1:0-13446 GCA_026546875.1 Pteroeides caledonicum | reverse complement strand
ATGGATGGATGGATGGATGGATGGATGGATGGATGGATGGATGGATGGATGGATGGATGGATGGATGGATAGATATAGATAGATAGATATATATACAGTGTATATATAAATATATGTATATATATATAAATATTTATAAATAAATATTTGCTCTACATGTAATGGTATTGAGCGCTCTATAAACCATTAACAAGTTTTGTAATCAAAAAATTGCAGTTATACAACTGGCCCAGTACTACATAACTATCCTGATAAAACATAACAATATCATATTGTAAATATCAATATGTAAACTAAATTTGACAGTGGGTTTCCCCCATTTGAGTTGTTACAGTACACATTCTACAGTACTTGTTACTAACAGTAGTTTCAAAGTTATGCTAACTGGCTTAATCCATCAGCACTCAGCTTTTAATTGGCTGATTCCCTAGCAAATCTGGAAACATGATTTTGGATGACTTCCATCTTATTAGGAATAGGAAATTCGGTTGTCAGTGCTGGAGGAATGATGGTCATATCCAAAGGTGTTGTTATCCCCTGTTTTACCCTGTCCATTGTCTGAGACCTTAGAACAAACACATAATCTAAAAAAGGCATATGAATTAAATTTTGCTGGTTTGTCAAATTATATGGTAATTAAAAAAATAGATGTACAAGTAGGCTGACCAAAATAAGACTGTTTGGAGACACACAGTATAAAGTTCAACTGAGCTCTTACATACATGTAATCTCAGCCCAAACATCACCATGTTTGTTTGCACAAATTAACAAAATTGTGTTACTCACTGTAGGTACATTCCTCCAAAATTGGGTTAACTGTTGCAACTCCACTTTTGTATTTAGGCAAAGACAAGTTATACTTCAGTTTGCCATTTTTAGTGAACCTCTGAGCCTTCTCACTATTTTCATTGAAATGTAGGGCAGCCAACCTAAGTCTTAATGAAGTAAGTTAATAGGTATAAATTGTCTGTAGGAATCTGGAATGTTGGCTATAAGCCAACCCCAACAAAATTTGCAGGTCAGTCTACATTACATTTTTGGCCAATATTACCTGCAATACATCCCATAGTATGAATATGCAGTCAACTTTGGTGCATAGTGGTTGAGGACAGCATGGTATGCCTCTAATTTGGAAGTCTGATGTGAAGTTGACATTTGTTTTATGTCTTTTAACAGCAAATTATTTGTGAGAATATTTACCAGGCTTTCATAGGCTTTAGTATCTGTGGACAAATAGCATGTTTTTAAATACATGTAGCTGAAGCATAATTATAATAGTATGCATTTTTGTTACTTACTTGGTTCAAACCATTTATGCCTTTTTCTACACTGCCTGCTGAGATGAGTATGTGTACATTTTGGGTATAACGGATCTTCATGACCATAATGCTTATCAACAATATGATTTACAATAGATAGCCATTTGGCAATTTTCATGTCTGGCTGGTCTGCTCGAGTGGAACTTGAGCACCAGTACATGTGATTAACAATACTCTTGTTCCATTCACCTACTAGACCACAATCTTTTTCTTTTGCCAGTTTGTTAATTTTTTTGGATACCCCTAAAATACAGTTTTCCATAGGGTATTATTATAATAAAAAGTGCAACACTACTCTTGTATGAATATGGATGGTCACACTTACTGAGTAAGGGGGTCATTATTTATGGAGGATCATACATGATTATGTGCAGTGGCGAAGCCAGCCCGACAATTTAGTCATGCTATGCAAATTTCAAATCATTATCATTATTCATTTCTTTAGAAATTCATTGTTTTTACAGTTTACGAACACAGAAATATTAGCATAGCATAACCAATTGTATTAGAAAATATTTTTTTTCAAATAAAGAGTTCATTTTTACCCTTCACAATATGCCAGGCATCAAATTCATGGTTAGTGTTCTTCATATTTTCTTTTGCATATTTTCGAATCTGTGGGTGTCTGTCAGTCACCAAGGTCTTGATACTGACATCTTTTAAATCCAGGTCATTCACAGCTCGAATAAATCCTTCCTTCTCCATAACATTTGAATTGCCCACCTCATTACTCTACATAATTATTTGAAAGTCAATCATAATTATGTATGTTGTTGTAGTTGATGTTTGCCTGTTATTACAAATTTTACTCTTCCAAGCAACACCTCAGAAAGTTGTGAAACATGAAATAGGTAAAGTTAAACATTTTAAACAAATAAGATACTTCACCTGAACTAATTGGATGCTAATGATTTTGCTTCTCTTTAAATCCATCAAAGCATATGAACCAAATTTTGCAGAGTGTCCTGGGCTGTCTGCACGACCATCTCCAGCAACCTCAACTGATTTTTCTGGTTGTGATACTATCTCATTTAACAGCCTGGCCTGTTCACTTTTCCAGAAGGCATCTATAACTGGAAACATGTATTGAGACTGGTGCTTCATGTAGGTCCTGTAGCTAATGCAAGAGACATTCATGTGATGTAGCATTTTTAGCACTTTGCTTGGAGATGAACCTGAATATAATATGCCAGAAGATAAGTTTATATTTCCAGCTGGGGTATCCTTCAGGTATGGCTGTGAAGTCCATGTAAGTTTGTGGTCACAGCTTTGACATTCCTGGGTTACTTTGATAAGAGTACCAACCTCGCTCTGGACATAACTTGTGCATTCACTTTTGCAGATTGGACAAATAGCAAAAAGACCTAGTAAACATGACTCATATACCATAAATACCCTTTCACTTTCAATTGGCTGGTGTTGATCATTGCTTCTAATAATAATAAGATAATAACATAAAAAAAACGATATAACCTAAAAATAATATAACCTGAGTTTCGGAAGATAATAAATGATTATAAATGTGAAACTTACCTCTCTTCAGTCTCTTGAATATCTTCATCACAAAAGGTAGGATCAAAATCCTCATCTATAAAGTGATCATCATCTGCACCTTGCACTTCATAATTAATTTCCATATCATTTTCATCAGTTGAAATATACGCTCCCATATCACACTGAACCGCAACAGATTTTAGAACTGGTTTGGTTGTTGCTTGAATACCTGGAAACAAAACAATTACCGAATAAATACTATTCAAGTATATTGCAACTGATCAACGAACATGTTCATGATGCAACCAATAAAGTACCTTTACTTCTACGTCCTTGTTTTTTGCGTGTTTGGGAAGATCGTGAGATATAGTTTATAGATGATGTATCTGTATCGCCACCAGTTATTCCGGTTGGCTGGCTGTTATGCTGTAGGTTTTCGTCGTTTTCATTCGTGGCCTTGTTTACTTCTAGTCGTTCGTCAGTATTCTCGACCTCGTATACAGAGTTGAGTATCTGTAATAATGTATAAAGAACATATTAGATGTCCCTGCGTTTGATTTGAAAACATCTTTAATAAAAATGACATCGTAGAAGATTTGTAAGATACTAACCCTTGTGGCTTCACGCTTTCTATAGGCTGTTCGTGTAGAGCCCAAGCATCCCAACTTTCTCACTTTTGCATCTGGCTCTGATGTGAGGACAGGACTAACAAGCTTTTTGGACTCGAATATTGTTGGCACAGCATTTTCTACTAAGCAAGGCCTACATTTTATACCAACTTTTGCTGCCAATTTGGTTTGATCGGTAAAATCTGCATCTTTGAAATGTGCTGAACACAGTTTGCTTGTTTTGGTTGCCTTGAAATCAGACCGTTTTGTTTGAACTGCTTTTTCCCATAACCTAGAAAGTTTTTGGTTTTTCGGCCACAGGAATAGACTAACACCATCTTTGTGCGTTTTGCTGCAATTTCCTGCAACACAACGGGTGGGCATATCCACTTTCTATCCAATTTTTACTGGAAGTTGTTTAGTTTTTTTCGCGCTCGCTTGTTCCTTTTCGAAAGATATATTTTGTTTTCTCTCAGTGACGTCACGTCCGGAAATGAAAGCAGTCCACTTTTCAAGTGAACAAACCAACTTTGGTCACATTATTGCGGACTTTCGAAACACTTTTATTTTAATAAACTGTAATATATTGTTATGTAATATGTCAAGGTTAGTAAAGACAAAAGTTTTAAGATGCCGTTGCACACAACCTTTAATCATGATATGCATTGTCCTATCTTAGTTTGAAACTACAGATGCTAACACTGGTATATATTATTTGAAATAAACGTCATATAAAATTCTTAAGTCCTTTTCTTTAAATTCACTGTCATAGTTTATTCCAATGATAAGCATTCCAAAATCTGCGTAAACAAGGAAGCCACACCAACTAACACCGGCAAGGGCCATATGTCCTTGGACTTGTTTGTAATGTTTATGATCTTTTGTTTATAAGTACAAGTTGACGGCTTTCAACTTATACTCATCACCAGAGAGGCTTACATAGAAGTTTTCATCTGTGCGGCGGTCTTTTGGATGGGTGGCTTGGTGTTCTTGTTTTCCTAAACATTTAACTTCAATGAGCCCATATGGCAGATCAACTTGTGGGCAATAAACTTTCCTATCTGGAGAGGCACCTAGCCAGAAATATCGAGGAGGTACAACTAGGCCACATCTGTATGTTTTCACCTTATACCTATTTACATTCATGTACTCGATGTATTTACATACTGCAATGGATTCATTTTGAACTCCATAATCCAGTATTGAAATAACTAAACTTTGATGGCCTTTTTTAGTCTTTCGTTAACTTTTTAGCATAATCCTGAGGGCGGCCTCTTGGCTTAGTCATCTTCTCAATGACATCCCCAAACTGTGATGCTGTCAACCTTTCCTTCCTCTCTTCAAACCAACGTTTACATTTATTTTACATTTTTGTTGCTTCTTCTATGTGACATGCTGTTGCAATGGTAACAGTTAACTTTTCTAACAAGGAATTCTCAGCTGATGACAATTGTCTGTCAATATCATAACTTGGGGGAGTATGGTCCACTGGAAATTTGGGGAATTTTGTTAAATTCTCTTTAGAATTAACTGTAGTTTCGCAGGTGTTCAAGCCAGATGTGATGACTGTAGATTTAGGAGTGTTGAAATCAGACAGTTGATAACTGAGAGGGCTTCCGAAGGGTACATTTCCAAATGGTGTTGTGACAAAGTTTTCTTTATCAGCAGTGATAATAAGCAGGTACGAAAAAGGGATTGTTCTGTCAATTCTGTACAGAGCTTTCTGAAGTTCAGTCAACTCATTTTCGTTATGTGGTTTAAGAACATTTGAGCCTCTAGCTTCATGTAGATTACACGAAATTGAGTTTCCACGTTTTACTTTAATGGCCATTCTAGGCTTCTTCACTTTTACTTCCATCACTGGCTGGGCTTCGATACTTCTTCCTCTGGGTCTGTGCCATGTTTGAAGTTGCGATGTTACTGAAACATTTTCGGGCATTTCATTCAGTTTATCTAATTTGTAATGACAAAGTAGAGTCATGACGCTTCGACTGCGGATGAACAATCCCCCTTTGCAAGAACACTCAGCAAACACTATTGAAGAACTGTTCGACATAACCCGATGTGGACAGTTATATGCTTACGTGTTGACAATTGTTTGTTTCCAATGTCCTTCGACGTAAAAAAAAGAGTTCGTCTGAAAATGTTGTGATATGGTACGTGAACTGCTCTATTGTTTACTCTACTCCTTTCCGAGCGTTTATTTAGAACCGGATTGTTGAACTTGGAGAAGAAAGAATCCATTTCTTTTTGAGTAAAATATGGCAATTCTTCCAAACTTTTACCAAACTCATTCGTTTTCCTTGGAAAAGTAAAACTGTATACTTCAGCCTTGGCCATGTCAAAGAAACCTGATCCGTCGTTGTCGGTGTCCACTGATGGAAAACGACGACGCAATATGTGGTCGAAAACAAGTGAATTTATCACATTTTGAATCTGATTTTATGCAAATAACTTAATACAATAACTCACATTTTGTGTTCAAGATATTCTTTGTTCACGAAGACCAAAATTCAAAAATTAACTTTTTATGCCGAGTTCACTGAATAAGGTTTCCCTGAGCGACGGTCATTTTGGTTTAAATCTGTTTACCAGCCTCGTTTTCATGCGTATACCGCTATTTATGAAAAACGTCCATTGGAAGGAAATTTCCTTTCATAGTGGAAACCCTGATCGCAATTATCCCGAATTATAATCAGAGGGTCAATCGAGCACTCTTTTATCGCAGCAGATTTGCCAGTGGTAGGAGGACGAATAACCATAACGTACAGGTTGCATGGAAAAGACTGCATGTTGTTTAGGATAGATGAATTCAATCCAACACCAAGCGACGCTGTACTCATAACACAAGCTACGAAACATCCGATACCTGAACCCATCGACACGGGCTTCCTCTGAATGAAATTATACACTTGTTTGGGAAAAAGTTCTTTATAATCGTAAGGAATCGTCATAAAGCGACGATGCAAATCTGCCCAGGTATTTTCATGCTGCCTAGCTAGTTTCACTTGTTTAGAAGAGAACATACTGTAAATGAACTAGGAGATCAGACCTAAGCCACTGGAAAGATATTTATACGTGCATATATGCATGTACAGTGTTTTACACCTTTCAAATTAGCAATTAATTGTGACCCAAGTACGTAGTATACAGTACGCATACCCAATTCAATATTTGAGGCTGGTTGGCACCAGCGACATAGGCATAAGCAAGAAAACAATAGACAAATTTACCCCTTGGGTTTGCAAACACAAGAAAAAAGAAATGTTCTTTTGATTCTTAAAAGACATGATCTTTCGTTCTATCTCGGCTTAAGTTTATGTCGAAAACGTCACTGACGTCCTTTGTTTTCTGCTTTGTTTTCGCTTGTGCTTGCCTAAGTTGCTCTGCATGTGAACCTGGCTTCATGGAGAAGAATGCAACACTCGGTCTGTCAACAACTGTGCGACAGCACAAATTTATTATGATTTCAACCACATTCAATTGGCATACTGCCACTTACGAATCTCTCTCGTCACCGCTATTATCAAGTGATTGGTTTCACCTTAAATGTGGAATCACAATGAGACTAGAATCCTTTGTTTCCTCTTATACATTTTGTTCTTATAAAGTTAACACGATAGATTTCGCCAAACAGCATGCCTTAGCGAACGTTCACGTCGCATCATAACACAGTCGCGGACTTTTCTTTCACTATTATGTGTCATGTACAAGGTGAAAATAAGCGAAAACAACCCATGTTAAAACTTCGACAATCCAGAAACACAACAAGTATACTCAATGCGAACAGTCTGCCTATATCAAACGAACAAGTAGCTACCAACATAAGCATACAGAAGAACCTCGGAAATATCTAACGTATGACCAACTTGTTCAAAACTTCCTATCTGACAAGATCGTAACGACGAAGTGGTTGAAAGACATTAGCCTAATAACGGATTATATAGCGGATTACTTTGCCCAATGTGTTCTATATGTTTGTGCAGTGGACGCCGTGCACTGACCGATCCGATGGCTTTAAATACGATTGTCGTCGCATCCGACATGGTAGCCGGTTCGACAACAACAATCTCACGCTAGAAGAAATCGTTATAGAAATCGATTACCTATTGGTGGTGTGCAGGCCTGAATCAAAACCAAATAAAAGCTCAGTTACTACTTAGTGATAACAACTTAGTGGTTCTTGTTTTGTTGCGAGATATGCAAAGTTACCATAGAGCGAAGAAGCCAACAAATTGAAGGAGAACGTGTAAATAGATGAAACCAAGGTTGGTAAGCGTAAATATCACCGTAAATATCAGCTGTTGAGGACAGAACAGAAAGAACACTGGTCGCCTTAATACAGTATAGTGGATTAAACCTTGCAGTATAATCATCTCAGACTGTTGAAAAAGTTATATAAATTTAAACAAATATGGTAATATTCACGAAACAGTAAACCATTCAAAAGAATTCGTCAATGAATCAGGTGATGACACAAACAAGATTGAGGGCCATTGGAGGCAATTAAACTTTACTTTGCCAACTCATGGCCGATGAAATTAAGCATCACTGCTGTTCATACTTTGCGGAATTTATATGGAGATATATCCATAAAGGAGATTTATTCTGGGTCTTTATTGAAGATGTTAAAAGTATTTATAATTTTAAGCAGACAATCGATTATAAATTATTGCTCAGCATATCCGCCATCTATGTGTGTAAACATTCAGTAACTCTATGTAAAAAAATAGGTAAGCAAAATGCGTACATGCGCCTACGTTGCGCATCTTGAGTAGAGGTTAGCTTTTACTGTATTTATATTGTAATGATTTATTGTCAGGCTTGGTTAAAAAGTATTGCTTGTGGTCAGTGAAGGAAATTTAGGAAGTGTATAATTTTAAGAGGTTTACTGCTCGGAATAAATACCCAATTTACTGAGTTTAATCCTTTTTCAGTTTCACACACAATTTTTTTACAAAACAGTAGATGGCCATCATTTCTGAGATGTCACATTTGTATGTACACTATAGAAAAACACGATAGTATTACAGCATTTAAGTAAACTGTTCACAGAAAATTAGTGTTTCAAACAGTATTTTAGATTGCATGAGACCATTCAACAGTAAATCCCCAAACTCCTATTTTTATATCCACATCACCATATTAACTTTCAATTATACCCTTCCTGTTGACAACAGTATATTCATGGTATAAAACCAAATTATAATTACCAGAGATACATCAATATATTACATTGGACCAATGTTTGTCACTAAAGGTGATTAAATGTTACTTTGAAACAACACTGTTCTTTTGAACATTTGCTAAGGCAATTTAAACACATGGGGCTCTTCAGGTTATGTGTGACCAAGGGCAGATTTGAGCAGAAATTTGAAAATGACATGACATTGTGGGTTATTATTACAGGGTTTATTTAAACACCTTGAAGTTAGCTATTGACTAACACCCACCTTAGCAAAACTTTCCCATACTGTTATACTTCAAAGACTAAATTCTGCTATTTTGGATCATTCTGGAAAAACGTTTTTCTGCCCCCAACTCATTTACGTGAGTTGCCTTCCGGTTCTTGTACGCACATTTAATTGATAATTACCGTTAAAAATAGAGTGTAAATGAATGTAGTTCAGTGAACCTCATAAAAGCTGTCATTTTATTCTTTTTTGTATGAAATGGATATTGTCTTGTGGTCCCTGAAGTATGTTTCTAAACCTGAGTCCATTCCAATCAATGTGTGTTATATTAGAATATATGTGATCAATTTATTACCAGTTGTCGAACTATTACTGAACTGTCTATAACCATCACAATGTAATTGACCATCTCCCTGTATTAACCACCCATTCACATTGAAATCTCGAGTATGTACAGTAAGTACCGGTATATGTTATTGGTACCAGCTGCAATATCTTAGTAGAGCACACATTAGATTACTCAAAGTAACTTGTAGAGAATAATATACTGCTTTGATGTTATTGTCTTCATAATTGACCAGTTTATTGGAAGGTAAATTCAAACCATTCATTTCAAATCATTCATTACAAACATTTTCAATGAGTTTTTGCAGAGAACAAGTTTATCTTTAAATACTCGCTCACTGCATAAACATGCAGTGATGTTCGCAGTGACTTGATTTACTTGGCGTGCAAGTTAACAGCTTTTCCTGGCATAAAATTATTAATGCACCCATCAAAAGAGTTACCATCATTGAAAAGTCAGTGACTTGTGTGAAGTAAGATTTGTGTCAACTTAAAAGCTGTGAACAAATTAATGTAACAACTGAGAGATCATTCTAACTTGGTTATAGTTATAGTTCCACACTGCTTTCCTTGATTTTTATGGTATCATCATTTTGAGTGTGATAATTTCTTAAAATAATTACTCAAGCTACTTCAAGCACCTCACAAATGTTCACAAAAATCCTAAAACATGGAAATAATTCGGTTAGAAAAGATAAAAGTAATATTAAAAATTTGCCAATGTTACAAGTAAAAGCTAGACTATAAAAGGTTATGCCAAGAAGTAAGGTAATTCAACATTAAAGTAACTAGTGTTAATTTAAGTAGACAACACACTGACATTGACAATTCAACACACAATACTAAGCTTACACAGTAGCACGCAATATGTATACTTTAGTTTTTGCTTAAACATCAACAAATTATAAAAATGCCTAGTGTAGATGAAAAACTTTTCTGTTCCATTACCAGTTGGGTTCATAGCGAGCATAAATATAGTATTTATACATATCATTATTATAGCCACTGACGGTCCACAAAATTGGGGAAGGCGCCCGATCAAAATAGCCTCTCTTGAACAGGTAGCTTTAAAGTACGATTAAGTGCCTTTCATTCCTTACCTCGACAAAACCTTCCAAAAAACGGAGGCAATAACAAAAACAGCGTGAAAACTAGTCCTTGTCGTTGTAGTTGTAGATTCCGTACTTCCCACAACATATCGTTGAAACGTTGGTTCGTGCTAACTTCGGAAAACTGTCGTTTTGTAAGCGGAGACGTTTGAGTGTTAATAAACGCCAAGTCAGTGCAAAAGTAAGATCTAAACTGTTCAGATTATACCCGTTTTTGCGAGCTAATAAAGCCCTGGAATCTGACTGGCTTATTAGCTACTACATTAAGGGGGCGTGAGCAGGGCGGATTTTTAAAAACAAAAAATCATGTAATGGCAGAAGACATTTTGTTCTTGTTTTTTAAGTGAGTTTCTTCATTTTTGACCTCTCAATGCTGAAATTGAAAGGAGACGTTTCTTCTTTCTCTTGTTTTTACTGTTTTTATAATAGAAATGATATTTCGCCTTTTTCAGTTTTTGTCGAAGGTGACAATGGTTGAATTTAAGCACAATAGTAATTTCGTATAACCGCCATGATAAACACAGTTATAGTAAAACGATGGTAAATGACATAATATTATCTTTCATGCTAGCATTACAGTTTATCACTTCTGAGTTGTTTAAACTCGTAGGCTAAAATTTACTTTAGTTAATAATGTTGTTTTCCTTTATCTATTTGCCTTTAAAGATTTACCACAGGATGAGGACAGAGCCGACAAACTTGTCGACTGTATCGTTCCTTATTATTTGTAATAAAGTAAATTCAAAAAATATCATTTTAAACGCCAAGCCAGTGCATAAGTGAAATCTGAACTGTTCAGATTTTACCCGTTTTTGCGGGCTAATAATGCTCTGGAATCTGATTGGCTTATTAGTCCATTAAGGAGGCGTGAGCAGGGCGGGTTTCGCAGTAGTTGCCTTGGAGACATCGGAGTATTTTTCAAAACGAAAAACTCATTTAATGGCAGAAAATATTACTCTTCATTCTTTGTCCCTAAATACTCAAGACTCTTCATTCTTTGTCCCTAAATACTGAAATTAAAATGACACTTTTGTTCTTTCTCTTGTTTTTACTGTTTTTGTAATAGAAGTTGATGTTTTTTGCTTTTTGTCGAAGGCGACAATGGTTGAATTTGAACATAATTATCATTTCGTATCCTCGCCATGATAAACACAGTTACAGTAAAACGATGGTAAATAACATATTATCTTTCATGCTAGCCGCACAATTTATCACTTCTGAGTTGTTTAAACCATAGTCAGTAGAGTAGATGGTCTGGAAGCTTGTTCAAAATTCAATAGAACTCATTAAGTATGTTGATCTCGGTTTATGCAAACTTTGTGCACCTTTGTCATCACGTGGCAATTATATTTTGGGACGATAAACCAATAACAGCGCTTTAAATCTCTATTGTTCAAACTGATGGATGGCTGTTTTTCCAACTCATTCTTATTGGTTGTTTACCTCAATATTCAATAGACACGTGATCACGAAGGTACACAAACTTGCATAAACCTAGACAATAACATAAATACTGAGTTCTATTCAAAATTTATCGAGTTTCCAGTCCATCTATTCTGCTGACTATGTTTAAACCCACAGACTAAAATTTACTTGGTTAATAATGTTGTCTTACTTTATCTATTCACCGTTAAGTATTTACGACACGGTGACAACAAAGCCGATAAACTTGTTATTGTTTGTATCGATTCTTATATTTATAATATACTAAATTCAAAGAATGCCGTTTTAAACGAACTTATTTTACCTCTTATACGACATTATTGTTGAATGTACTGTAATTATTGGAGAGGGAACTTACAAAATCACACTGTGTTTATATTAACCGCCATCTCAGCTGAGCTGCTGTCAAGTTTGTCAGGCAATCGGGCATAAACGGGGGCCTCTTATGCGCTGGCTCGGCGTTTAACTTGTCAATAAGCTGTTTGACGTCACAAAACGTCATAATCTTGCACATACCCAGCCAGTTATTTATCGACCTGCATTGCGTTAACGTTGCTACGCAACGTAGACGCAAAAATTGACCAACAATATGTGAAAATGAAATGATCAGAAAGGTAGCAAACTGATAACTACTCAGTCAATAATTTAATTTACTGACCACTTGAATTCTTAGAGAGGACTCTGCGGGATAACAAGTGTTTAAAAAAAATGTTTTGAGCTTTTGTTAAATGTGACAATTAGAAACGTTTGGAGGTGACTAATTCCTAACCAACAGCATTTCTTATGAAAAATTAAACTTTGTCATATAATAGTGAAGCACTACATTCTTGACGCTGCATGTACTACAGCAATAACACGACATTATGCACCCAGCAGTTGTAATGACGTCATTGATTTTGCCCCCCCGCTAATCGTCTGGCAACGCGACCGCTTGTAACCGTAGGCTTGGAGGCTGTCTACATGATGCTTTCGCTTGGCTGGGTATTCTATAGTTGTGCCGATAAATATTATCATTTTGTCATTCTTTGGTTTATTATGTAGTGTTCTTCTAATAACCCCCTGGATGAAATTCTTGGGCTAGCCATTATTTTCAAACAAAGACCTGATCTTGCGTAACGATCTTGATCTTGAATGAGTATCTGTTGAGCGATAATAGCTAGTTCAATCTCAACAATTAATATGGCCTTTTTGATGCAATAGATCCATGACTATCCCAACGAGTTATTAACTAACTATGAATAGGTTTTACGTATAATTCTGTTGAAAGTTTGTTTGTTTCTTTAGGCCTGGTTTTCACTAACGACATAAGCATAAGCATAAGCATAAGCAAAAGCTAAAACAAAAGACAAAACAAAGAAATGCAGTGAAGAGAGCGACATAAGCATCGACATAAACACAAACATAAGCACAAGCGTAAGCGATTTCAAGGTAAGCTAAGGTAGAACAAAAGCAAATTTAATAGAAAATTCTTCCTTTTTTTGTATTTGAAATCCCCAGAGTAAATATCATGCTTTGTTTTCTGTATACGCTTATGTAGCTAGTGAGAACCTGACCTTACTAAATGAAACCAGCGTGTCTAAAAATGGAAGTTGATTATCAGTAGGTGTTTCAATTGTAAACTTGCTGGCATCATTGAGACTGTTGGAAATATCCAATGATTTTGTTTCATTAATATTATCGTATTTAATACCTGCGAAGACGTCGTCATATAGAT
>JAOBAZ010010903.1:0-13450 GCA_026546875.1 Pteroeides caledonicum | reverse complement strand
TACACATATATGTTCAATAGAGTTGTGTATGCAATTTTCAAGCGAGAAATGAAGCAGTCACTTAAAAATAAAAGTAACTTTAATTGGTACATATATGTTAGAATAGAATATCACTATATCAGGACCGGAGACCTTACGTTAAGTCTGCAATGAAGAATTTTCTTCCCAATTTGTGGACAACATTTTCTGCATTTGGTACGGATTATCGTGAGCAATTCTTTTATATTATTTTTATCTAAAATTTCACACGGTCCACGCATTACTAAAACTATTATTTGTATCTGAAGCGTAACGCTACTCTGGTTACAGTCGGCCGTCTACAAACAGTTCACGACCTCACTCAACTGAACCTAACAACAATTTGTAATTCAATGATCTGTTTTATTTTGTTTTGTTTAAAGAAAGAACAAGTGCCCCAACTTAGCAGAGAAATCCGGTTAAATTAAGCCTAACTCAATTTTAACTATCGCTACGATATACTTTGCGGTTACTACAAGTACAAGTACAACAACAAAATCTCTAATTCTTAGCCCCAGTTTTGTACAGCCTGGTTCGTTTTTTACTAGCTTTTTCATTTCGTCTTGAATTTCACCCTGTCTACACTATACTATTTTTTGAAAGTTGTCTTTCTCTGCTTTCAAATGTTAATGGGTGTAAATTGTTCAGACAACAACTCATACCACCCGTCGTTTCCAATGTTCGATGGCGTTCTAATAATTCGCAAAATCGCCTTTATTTTCGTTTCATTTACAGAAAGAATAGCTACTAACCTCACCTCGACCGAGGCAAAAACTGGAATCCGGTTAAACTAAGCCTCGATCAATTAACAGAAGAAAAAACGTTCTCCTTTAGTATAATTTCCAGTCTTAACTTTAAGACAATCGAATGTGCCTTTGAGCACAAAGAGATCATATACTTCTCTACATTTTTTAATCATATTCACCAACAATATTGATTTTGGTAAGCGAAGTTTGCGAAATGTATAAAAAAATCTTTTATTTTTTAAAGCGTTCTACTCGACAAAATTGAAATACACCTGAAGTCAACAGAACATAAAGCGTTCCACTTGTTTTCAATGGCAACTATCTTCATTCTATAATTGCTAAAAACCACACACTCCGCCTATAGGCTTACTTGTGTTTGGATAAATTATTTTGCTCCGGGGCATATTGTCGCCCATTTCTTTACTGTAGTGCATGTTCTCTAATATGGTTCTTGATTATCATATATAACGTACAGCACACGAAAAGTATACGAACTGAAAGTTTCAAGTCTGTAAAGGAGACGGCCATGTAGGTCAAACAAGCTACGGAAGATGGAAAAAAAGACAAAATTGTTGTGTACATATGGGGGCTTATGTTTGGATGAATCGTATTATTTTAGCTACACACTTTGCAAACATGTTGTTTAAACAAATGTTATTGGACCACGAGTTATTGTAATGCTTTTGTTCTCTAATGAATGTTGTATCACATTGTTAAAGCAATTTTCATAATCTTTTGCAGTAACCATAGCAAAATAAATTATGGTTCTTTTAGTTCGTAACTAGCAGTTGTCTTGAACCTCGTTTATTTAGCAAATGTCTAATATTTGAATGTGATTATAAAGAAATAGAAATTGATATAAACACTTTCTCAAAACACATATAGTTTCTTGTTTTGCTTTAATCTGGGAAGCAGCGAAAACTTATAACGTAATGGGATTTGCGCTGCATGTGAAGCAAATCAATCAACTCATTTGAAACTCTGTAAACTGCAAGACAGGTGAAACATGGACAGAATAAATTTCAAAAACCTACATTGAATAAAACAAGAAAAATGACCGACTTTAGGCATGACATCCTCGTCGGTTTAACACGTATAAGCACCGAGAACAAAAGCATTTTGTTAAACCATGTAGCACAGAGCTTTAGACTAGCTCTTGATATTTTAAAAGCATTAACTACCGTCGGCCTATTACAAGGTGATTTGATGAATCTTACTCTTACAAATAACTGGCACTGGTGTTTAAGCAACACAAACACAAGAAACCATAACTCACGCAGTTTTCCTCAAATAACGACCTGATGTTTTTCCCTGATGTTGTTTCTTATATGAATCAACAATATGTCATTTTTTAGAAGTCTTCATAAATGACTTAAAACCGATTTTAAGATATTATTTAAGTAATTGGACTAACAGTGGGTGCATGTTTTTTTAACGTGGATGAAAATAGTGTATTATGAGACATTTGGCACAAAGCTAAAATGACCAAATCGCCCAGCCGTGTCAAAGCTGTTAAATTGATCGGGTGTTTAAGTCAGTGCGAGGGGAGGGGTTTACGCACATCCCAATCACCAAATCCCTCAACACAACTGAAGTTTAAGTTGCAGTACGACGTAATCGATATCAAAAAAATCTCACAATATATCGTTTTTTGCAAAGTCCTTGAAAAGAGTCGAACAACGCTCAGAAACTTTCTCGAAACACAAGCCAGAAATCGTTAAGCATTTGACCAATAATAGAAATTGTGTAATACAACACCAGTTGTGTAGGATTTGCCGCAATCTTCCTTTATTTTGTAACTGATAAGTGTTCACAAGGTTGTATGAGACAATGATACAACCTGTGATACAACGAAAAAGCTTGACCTGAACACGAAATAAACAACAAATACATGCACCGTGTCGTATCAGACATACGACGTTGACAAGATAAAGGTGATTTTAATTTTGAGAAATTCACGAAAGTTAATTTGTCGAAGTCAAAAAGAAATATCATTGATATTATGTGTATTCCTGTATAAACTCAAAAAAAAAATCAAGTACATGCAGACAATGACATTAATTAATAAATTGTTTTGATTAAGACGATCCCACTAGTGTTTTCACACGAGAGGGACATATTTGTTTTAAATGACAATTGTGAGTTTTGTGATCAAGTAGCGAAAATTCTTACACAGCGTACTCTCAGTATATACCTACTCATCGTATATATATATATATTATATATATATATTTATTTTATAAGTTTTTAATGCTAGTCACTATGTATTACCTTGCCCGCCCACCTTAAAAGGTCCACCCACGACGCCCCTGGTTTTTAGATTACAGAGGAGAATAATTCATGTCAACTTAATGCATTAATTTATTTAAAACTTAAGGACAAGATTGTATTCTTGTTGTGACAGATAAAACCTGAATTGAACGGAATTGTATGTCACACTATATAGTCCAAGTTTTACACCAAATTGTTGTGATTACAAAGACAAGGATATTGCAAGTAATAAAAAACAAAACTTAATTAAATTACTAATTTACAACAGATTGAAACAAAAAAGCGGAAATTGAATTTTAATTATGATATATTTAATTTGCGTCAATTAAACTGTTCACTGGTCCAACAAAATTGATATGGTTTAACAGTAGCGTGTAGCCAGCCCAATAACTTACTTCTGCTATATGCAAATATTTCCTTGTTTTGAGAACCGTAACAACAATGAATTTCTATTTTCTTATAATGATAATGATTTTAAATTTGCATGATTTTAAATTTGCATAGCAGTAGCAACCTGTCGGGCACGCTTCGCCACTGTGGTTTAAAATTTGATGTATAGTACAATGACGCGTAGGCTTTAATATTTTTATGCTATTTATATAACAATACATTATACATCGTTATAACAAAACGCTATAAAAGGTCATTGTTATTGTCTGTGCAATTGTTTTTTGTTTGTGAATATAAAACATCAGTGTGTTCGGATAGCTTTTTACACACAAAATGAAAGAAAACAGCAGAGAAATGAGTTAAAGACCGAGAGACAACAACTAATATCAAACTGTTTCATTTCACAGCCGTTAATCTTAAAGCGTAGCGCTGAAAATTACATCCGTTAGTTAAATTGTTATTTGATAAGTAGAGAAGGGAAACCAACCTCGTACCCAGGGCATTTTGCCTCGGCTTGGCCTGAAGGTTCATACCGTGAAAGCAAAATGCCCTGGGTACGAGATTGGAGAGAAAATAAGCATCAAAGGTTGTGAATGCTGTCATTTATCATGGAACCATATAATCGACAGATTTTACGATGATCCGTATTGAGTTCCTTTCTTGAACTATTTCTGTCTTTTTAGTACGCATGCGTAATTACATTTGATCTGCAAGCAACCAAGAGCTTTTTCGTTTTGTTCAGTTCCGTGAGAGATGATGAGGGATATATATATATCAGCTATCATTGGTTTGTATTTGTAATGATCGTACAATGTTGAGGATAACTATTCTGGTAGAAAATCCAGTTTTTTCAATCCTTCCTTCCCCTAGTTATTAGTTGTCTCATGCAATAGCCAAGGACTACTATGGAAAGGACTAATACAAGATTGTTTCCATAGAGCCACCATTTTGGAGTAGTACAAATGCTAAAGTTGGTACCTAAAATACAGAGCTTGGAACTTAATGATTTCAGAATTATTTCTCAAGTCTGTCAAGCGTTTTAGGTTGGCTTATCTTTGTACTTTCCTATTATATAGTTAATTAAAAACCATGACAATCACAGGAATGATCATGGGAATCAAATGCAACATTAAACGTGTTAAAAATTAGTTTTGTGTGTCAGTATGTACCCAAGTTAAACAGCTGTCAAAATATATCTTTTGTGAAAGTAATGGTTTACAAATTTGATCAATGATCCCAATAACGTAACTAATTAAACTGAAAATTTATACCGCCATAGCAAAACAAAAAAAAAACAAAAACATGATAAAAATAATGATTTGAAGATTTTCAAGAGGGGGCATTTGTCCCTTTTGCCCTCTACTGTTTACCACCTTACACTTGGAAGTATCAAAGAACTTTTTATCACCAAATGCTCTCACCACTCTTGTATTCTGGCCTGATGTATTATGTCGATGTACACTGACCTGTCGACGACTTGCCAAACATTTGTTGACCAACATTGGGATCATGCGCTTGCTCATGTGAATGTCTCACAGACCCGGTACAAATAAAAACTCGTTGAATTCTTAAAGATATTATTTTAAGTTAGTTAAAATATCAAGATAACTTGTGTATTGTTCTATACTACAATACATAATTAACAGTTGTAATGTATAAATAAGATGCCAAAATACATCTAATCATCACTCAGGATAATATTTCACTGAACCCCCTAATGGCTTCAGATGTGTATATCATAATCATTTGCCTAAAATACAATTATTGGTGGTACATAATTATAAATTAATCTTTTTATAAATTCCTGGCTTTATTAATCTTAGATTTGTCCCTTTAAATTTCTTTCGTTTTATTTTAAAGTGTGAAATCATGTTTAAAAGTACATTTTGCCTTATAGGATTATGCCAGACTGATAATAGTGTGAAATTTACTCCCGTGAAGAATTAACGAAGTTAAACACTTTCTAGAATTCTTTTGTTAAGTACTGTACTGACAAATTTCACACTCAACGGGCAAGTATACGATAAAATGTTACTGATCGACTACTACTTTAGAAATTTCCGCATTTACGAGATTTTAATGCGACTTAAGCTTTTCCTGTGTATATGGAATAAAGGGTTTTTATTAGGTTTATTTAACGGCGGGGTAATTCTATTGAGTAAAAACAATAACAAAGATTACCTACTCTTGTAGTAGAAAAAGCCTAAACAAATCCCCAAGGCTGGTTTAGAACAGAACTGAGCCGAGCCGAGCAGAAGAGCAACATAACAAGGCAACCCAATAGCAGTGGAGAACAGAGTAACGATAAACAGAGCAAATAAAGATAATAGAGAAGATAAAGGTAGAGGAGGGCAGAACAGAATTGAGCAGAGAAGAGAGCAGAGGAGAACAAAGCAGGGCAGGGCAGAGCAGAAGCACCACAATGTTCAACATTCCCTTGCATGCTCATAATTAAACCAGTTTTCTTCCCCCTATATCAGGCTTGTAATCTTTGTGAAACACACCTCGTGGAGCAGCTGATCGTCACTTTCAACAATTCGATCACTTTTGTATAACAATATTAATTACTTTTTTTTCAATGCCCTTAGGTGTGTGTACTGAAACAAAAGTGCCATACATAGATATCAATTAAAAGTATTAGTTTTGAACATAATGCGATAAGTGTTTCACCGCCGTTGAACTGAAATATCCAAAATAAATATTTAATCAAGATTAAAATAAGATCGAAAAACTAAACACAAAACAATTTCGTTGGTTACAATTTGAAACCTCAGAATCCTTGAAACTTAAGTAAAAATAAATAACACTTTTACGTTGTTTAAAATTTACTGTCAAAGTATCATTTATAATTTGTTTGACTTTAAAATAACGTCGAAAGATTACTATTATTTTTAACATTTGAATGTCATGTTAAACAGTTTGTTTTATCACTGACTAAACCATAGTTAACTTATATTTTGGCGTTTCTAAACCAAATTTTTAAAAAAAGTTTCTTTTATTGAAGTACTCATCTAAATTAAACCTCACATGAACAGGGACCGCCGAGCAAGTTAAAAAGTGGGGAGTTGATATTAAAAAAAAATTGAATATAGGAATATATATGAAAGAAAAAATGAACCACAGTTTAAAACATTTTAGTACTGCGACTTATATATACTTGAATATACTTAATTCGGTGTTTGTTTCATCGGTAAAACATTTTCTGATCGTTTTTTCTCCAATCAGTACAAAAAGTGGGGGCTGCCCCCCTGTCTCCGCGGTTCCTGATGCAGCATCTCTTGTTGTTGTCTTTTGAATATTTCGTTAATTTATCGCGTATTTTAAGTTTGAATAACTCTTGGCATAATTTTAAACGACAAAGTTCTGTAGGCTAAGTCGTGCTGGCAACATTGAGCTCAGTAGAAACAAACCTTTACGTATAACATGCAGTGAACAAACATATGCTGAATAATGATTTTGATATTACACATTAGACTAGTTAGGCTTTCGTTTTGTAACCGTGTTAGCCGGCTGAAAAAGTCTGCACGTCAACCAACGATATTATTTAAAGTGAGGAAGAACTGTTGAGATCGTTGAGGTTAATGAAAGAACGATGAATTAGCTAAGCTGTAATCTCTTTTACCTGAACGGAAGGCGAATCTCAGACGACAAAGCTAACGGAACAAACTTTCTGCGCTTAATTTAAATCAGTTTAGAGATAAGAGCAAGGCAATAATAATAATAATAATAGATTAATAAACAATTGATGTTTATCCTTTCGGTGCAAAGTGCGACCGCTCCGAGTTAAATCAACCAACATTGTTCATGGTATGAAATTAATTTAGTCAATGGAAGAAGAAATATTACAACTGGTTAGTTTTCTTTTAACATCGGTAAACTATTCAAACTATTTTACTTATCGTAGTAAACCTTCTGTCTTCCCAAACTGATGTTTTCTTCCCCCCAACAGAGGAATTAGCTTATCTGACGAATCTAGGGAGATGAAAAATGCCTAGCTTTCCGGCATCTGACGAAACCTGGAAACAATCAAGATATTACTGCGATGTCTGAAGAAGGGAATAAACTTTATCTCGTTGTTGTTCTTGGTAAAAATAAAATGGTTGTCATAGTTAAATGTCCCTTCGAGTCCTTATGATTGAAAGCATTAGGTAGCAGTACTGTCAAGACATACCACTTGTTGAGAAATCATTTCCGCCTATCCCATGTTTAGGTCGTATTAGAAAATTTGGTCAAATAGGCGACAACCTCGGTCATTTTAGTATACAAAATATTGTGATCTCTACGTCAACCGGGTAAGGTAACTATGCGTGGAATTTTTTCGGTAGGGCCTTTTCAAACCATTTGGAGAAAGGTTATCACAACTGGCTAAACTTCTGATGTGTGCATATGTGGTAAAAGATAAGGCGATCGCTGATAACATTTGATAAAGTGTGAAAAAACTGTATAAAGAAACATGCAGACAGGGTTTTTATTTGCTTTTTGATAAAGTTCCGTTGGTCTCAAAAATCTGACAGCTTTTTTAGTATCAGCTAAAGTTAATTGTGGAAGTAAAACGACACTTTGGACAAAAACCAATGTACTACACAGAAAAAGTACAATATTAAAATCAAATGTTTGTTGAAAGCTCAAAATTAGTAACTGGTGCTTCATTTGAACGTTCGTTCTGTTCAACAACAACAACTTTCTAATTGACTTCTTCCAATGAATTTTTACAGCTAAATGTCAGTTAACTCGGTGAAAACTATAATGAACCAGGTAGTTTTAGATATTTTGATTACCAGAGTTTTTTAACAAAATAAATCTGCCGGATTAGAGTTCTAGATTAGAGTTAAAATCAGCTATGGCAGTTAAAATCGGCATGTAAGATATGGGTGTAAAATCTACACATTTCAAGACCAGAACCTTTTTTATTTATTTCATTTTCAGTTTATGGATGCATGTGAATTAAAAAAAGTTTTATTATAATTTTATTAAGATTATATTATAACCTTTTTAAATCACATTATGTTTCTATAAACTGAAAATAAAATGTCGAATTCAACATCCAAAACTTCAAATGCGAAAACCAGGACCTGTTGTGGAAAATCCAACATTGTGACCTTGCTGGTGGAATCAACATTGCAAGGCGAGTGCTGTCCTCTTACTTGTACTGAGACACTGAGGCAGTTTCTGACAACAACAACAACAACAACAATAACAATAATAATAATATAAATAATAATAATAATAATAATTATTATTATTATTATTATTATTATTATAATAGATCTTTTGCGCAAATTTACATGTGTACTGTATAATACAAGTGAAGTGCGCGTAACCTTCCCATAAGATACTAAATGTCCCCAATGGCAGAAAAAGGTTTATAATATTACTAAAACGATAGTTTAAGCAATATTATAGTTCACACCTCAATGGCTCGCAATAGCCGTCTTATTGTCGACGCATCGGCGCTTTATTCCGGTCAAACTCATGAGAAATTCACCATGGTCTATTCAGCGTTTAATTTAGTTAAAATTTCAAATTGCAATATGGAAGTATTAAATAATAATGTATGGCGACAATATCGTAGATATCTGATGAACTGGTGGTGATCGTCGGATTATGATCTTGAGGGGGACTGGGTATTTAAACCATACCGCTAGTTAAATGAAATGTAGTTTGTTGATTTTCAAAAGCCATTATGCTAACCATTTTTTCACACATCTCTGGCAATTGTTGAGTTATGCATTTTTTTACATTGTGTTCGATTAAGAATACACACAGAAACATCTGGGTTCGGTTTACGCATTTTCGCCCAAATTTCCGCCATGTTCTAATGCGTGCTATCTCGTGACAAAGACAAGCATATAATGTTCTTGACAGTTGCCCTATTTATTTTGGCTCGTCGTTTCACAAGACCACAGCGTAAATTGTTTGGACATTGAGCCCCTGCAGTTGATGAAAATTGACCAATTTCCCTCCTTAAATGTTTCACACCACAACATATCCATCTAATAGACATATAAATGCCACAAACGAGTTCAACGCAACGGGGACCTGCAGAAGGCAATGGAATACTCTTCATGCTTTCCAACTGAGTGACTAAACATCGAAATTTCCGCATCCGAAACCATTGAAATAGTCGTCTCACTTCTCGCCTACAATCCAAATGATCCTATGGTGTTTCTTTTTACAACATCATTATAATATATTTGTTGACATAAAGAAATAGATCTTTCGTTAAACAGTGTACGTTATCAGACCTTGTTGTACAATTGTTGGGCAACCCTTGCCGTGCAATTATTATAGGTCATTAAACGCACCACGACACAAAGGTTAAACGGGATTCTTTTGTTATTTTAATAAATTTGTATTATACTATTAGTTTAATGCTTATATTAAAGTAATAAATAATGAATGCTACTAGGCTATTTACAATCAGACGCGACGTCTAGTTCACTAAGTTTCGGTGCAATTATTCACAGTTTGAAACTGACGCATTTTGCGCAATTTATACGGCGCGATATTCTGTACTTTTTATTTTAACGCACGGGAAATATAGACATTAAGACATTAAAGTTCGTAGCCGCTACGAAAAGAATAATAAGATTACGCCATCTTAATGTGATTCAACGTTTTTAATAGGTATCGATAGAAATCTAAAACCTGTAAGTTCCTTCCGAAAGAAGCCCAGTGAAAACAATGCCTGACGGGAAATTTTGACGGCGTTGGGCTTTGCTTAGTCTAATACTTCCGAAATGACAACAAGTTCGCGAGAGCCAGGGACGTGTTGTGATTTTCTAGCTTTTCAAGTTTGATTTCTTCCTGATTGCAGTTGAAAGTTTCGAAGTTAATTAAACGATTGTGATGGCATAGACGATTAGATCGCCTTGTAATTGCCTTGTATTAAAGATGTAGGTTAAATATTTATGACATAAACAGACACTTATCACGACTACATAACACAAAACCAACGAAGAAGCGCTGATAATGTCTGATTATGTCTCTAAACAGCGACTTGAGTGAACTAAACGTCGTAGCGATGACAACAATAATAGATCAGGCTGTGGTACCGTGTTTCACTGACTTGTAACTAAAATACAATACTCGTAATGTTTGTTTTTTCCTTAACAGGATACGTGGAAAAGACGTAAGGTCTAACTACGTCAGCCACCTCTAGGGCTTAGTTTCATGAATTTGCACTACAAAGGTTATGAACTGACGAGCCCTAGTATCGCTGGTGTTTGTGGGAAACAGTAGTTAACTAATTTACTTGCACCCACAGCTTTCAACCACCATGTTGTCGTATTTCTTATAAACAACACTATCACCCTTATCGATGAATAACATGCTCAGGCCGGACAGTTTATGCGGTACACAACATGCTGGAGGTACTTGTCGTTTCTCGACGTAGTGTACTGTCGTTTGTACCATTGCATGATTTGTCGGTTTTAAGTGTTCAGGGATCGGAAACTTACAAGACCCTTGACAGAAATAAGCGTTATATCCTCGCGGGGCAATAATCCAGTCGGACCATTCCAGTAAAGTAAAATCAACGTAAAGTTCTTTCCTCTCGCACAACTGCCTTTTACGTTTACGTCTTCGAGATTCACGCTTCACTCGGTTTTTCCCTTTGGTTTCTGAACTATTTTCCTCCGAAGAACCTTCGTTATCTTCGTCGGTCTCGCTCGGACTACGCACCCGTCCGTCGTCCGTAAAACTGACTAAAAGCGCTTTTTGGTTGTGCGCGCGATCTACCTCGGACAAACCAAAGTCGTACGATGGCATAAGATAACCAGTTTTTACCGACTCGATTTGCAATTCAAAACTGTGTACAAAGTTGGTTCCATTTTGCCATTTGCGCAAAGCTTCCACCACGTTAAAAACCTCCCAGTTGTGACTGGTCTTGCGAATATCAAAAAGTACTGAGGCCAAGAAGATAAGCTGTGTATGAGGATACATCCGGCCATTCCATAAGTGGTTCGTGGTTTTTTTGTAGTACAACTTCGCACGATATTGAACTCCATGAGCCCACGCGTAACGATACGCTCTGCGTGTTGCTAAACGCAATAAACGAAGGTTCGCTGATTTGAGTTTTTCCGACATTGGTAAAGCGGAAATATTAAAGCTATATATCTGATGAAATTGCAGTCTTCGCGACCTGTCAGCGTGTCCTGGAACAAAAAAACAAGCGTATTTGTTAACGGCCCATAACACTTCTGATCCAACACCGATAAAAACAAAAGTCCTGAGAAAATTGGCCAACGAAAACAGACGCGCGCGCGCGAAAAAAACAACATTCGCAACTCACCCACATCGACGAACCCTCGAATTGTGTTGATGCCCGGATCTTCTGATTTTCTTCTCGACATTTGTTCGTAGATTTGAAACATGTATTCATGTGGAATGACACCTTGTCTCGGTCGAGGAAGATCATGAATGCCTAATATGTTTAGCATCTGACGTTTCGTCTCCTCGCTTTTCAAACTGTCTTGATGTTCGACTGAATTCGGTGGCTTATCTTCGGTTGAACGAGTCGAGGGACCAGCCAGCGAACGTTGAATGGCAAAAGAATAAAAAGAAAACAGCAGGAAAACTAAAATAGTATTTCGTGCATCCCGACCAGTTGGCTTCAGTGGTGAGGAGCCGTATATTCTTGATGAATGTTGCATGGTAAAATACTCTGCAACCCCACGATGTGTTGTTGGTCACGAACGAGCGATCACAATCACTGAAATGAGAGAAGCGATATGAGTTGATGAAACAGCATTTGGTTAGAGAGGTTATTCACAGATCACAGACCGCCCTACCGACAAAGCGCATTTATTTCAATTCGCACTAATTAGTTAAAATATGGTTGTGTTTAAAGAGTTATGATTCCGATCAAAATGATCGATGACCGTGTGAGTGATAAATTTGAGAGAAACTTGATATGAGAGCGTACACTTAATCGCATGTATGCTGTTTTCTGATTGGCTAACTGTGCGCTACCACCGCTTATCTACGGTGCAAGTACATCAACTTCTACTAAGCACTAATATGTGTACTGTATACATTATATATGCTTTGGAAGTACGCTGAATTGACTTGATGTTAGTCACTAATATATTTAATAGAGATATACATTTACTAAAGAGTATACTACCATATAAAATATAAAATATACAATGTGTATAAGAAATATATAAAGCTTGTTTTAGAAACGTTTTTTGTAAAAGCAAATATCGTGTACATGTTATAGTAAGTGTGTTTAGTAGATTTGATGTTCGATCAAGATAAATACCGTTAAAGTCGAAATAAAAAAATACGATTTAAAAATATTTTAATAATAAAAGTATGCACAAAGTTTATTATTTAGCATTTTGAGGTTCTACATTTCCTAAAAAATTAATTGTTTAAGAAGTAGGTATGTTTTTTAAAGCTGGTTCACTCAGTTTGTTCTTTTTATTAAAGAAAATGTGTCTGCTACAAGTTTTGACACAAAATGACGTTTATCATCATAAATGGGTGATGCTGGAGTTCATGCTCAAATATCTAAGTAAATAATTACACAAATATCCTAAACATTCAAATTTAAGCCCGCAGATATTTTATCCGCCCACTATACAGATATATCCTTATTTCAAGATAGTTCGTATCACACCAATTACTTTGAAAAAATCCTAAATGATTAGTTAACAAAAAACTTCAATTTTAATAATCACCAATAAAAACACGACAAATATATCATCGCATCTGTTTTCCAATGTCCTGAAGGCCTATATTAGTATGTAGGCTGTTTTTATTTGATATTACATAACTAAATGATATTGGGCTAACTACAGGGAGGTATGGGCTGTGTAAAAACAAGGAAAAAAAAAGACAAATAGTCTAGGCAGCCGACAACTTAAAAAAATAAAGTTTCTTTAACAAAACAAAGTGAAAACATCTTAAAACTAAACTCGATATTGAAAGATTAGTCTGAGTTAATTTTGAATAAATCCCAGAATATTTTGAACGTTTGTTTTAATTGAAGATATATGTTCCCAACGTATAGTTACTAT
>JAOBAZ010010792.1:0-13457 GCA_026546875.1 Pteroeides caledonicum | reverse complement strand
GGTGTTCATTGACTGTGAAAACAATAAATTTCTAAAGACATGAATAATTATAATAATTCGAAATTTACATAGCGGGAGAAAATCGTCTGACTGGCTACGCCACTGATTGATTATAAATTTAATATTAATTGTGAATTATTTAATTAAATTATTCATCAATAGAAATTACTAATGCGGCTTAGAGAAAGTAATACAAGATTCATAAAAATTTACATACCTTGGACAGTTAATTTCTTTATTCTTAAATTAATTAATTGGCTTGACTTTAACTGTCATCAAAAGAATGAAACTACCCGCCAAATAGAACTTGTAGCCGTTTAAAGCTATCAACATGGACGGCGCTTAGAGTTTAGCAGCTAGTACAGGGCTTCTATACAGTATGTATTGATGACTTTACTGTTCAAAAATCTTGCAATTGTCTTGACCACATCACACATAGTCAACATAGATAAAGTTAAAGACGTTTTGTATAAGCTTTTCAATAACTGGTATTTTTCAATATTGGCGGGAAAATATGGGCAATTTTATATTGGGCGGGTCCCGGCCTTTGTTATGAGCAATACCCATAAGCAGAAGGGATTTACTCCACCTTTAAAACTAAGATGTTTTAGTGTTATGCAGCAGCGTAGTCAGCCGACAATTTAGTCATGCTATGCAAATATTTTCATGTTCAAGCACCGTAAGAACAAAGAATTTGAAATTTGCATAGCTGGACCAACCTTGGACGCTGCCTTCGCCACTGGTTTTATTACAGGTAAACAGAATTACTTTTGCAAGCAAATCTTTCAGAGTTTTATTTTGTGAAGAGACCAGCAACCTCAAGTCAAACTGGAATAGAAAAATGACCAAAAGGCTTCCGAGGACCAAACAGAGGGAAAAGATAACCTCATCAGCGTCCTTATCAGTTCACAGCACTAAAATTGATCTAGAACCAAATAAAAACTGAAGCTCTAACCATTAAAATATATGGTTAGCCAATAAGAACCTTCCTAGGGTATGTGTGATGTATCGATATTTTGAATTAGGTCCCGGAAATTCATTAACTCTGGCTGCATAATTTCGATAGGCGAGGAAGCTCTATCCAGTGTACTACAACTATGAGATCAGTGACTTGATATCTGTGGTTCAGGCCTGCGGAGTTTGCAGGCATGGATTGACATGCGACTACGTGGGAGCACGGTAGGAGGTACATTTATGCCGAAAGGCACAGAATAAGGACTAAACAGAAGGCCGACTCTGTCGTACAACATGCCCCCAATATTTTATGCAGATTTTATACAGTTTACTGGCCAAAGTAATGGCGGACTAGCAGTTCAGCTTGTTTATTGGCTGTTTTGTTAATTAACATGCAGTTTACTAGATATTGTGGTACTGGCCGACAGCATGCGTAATGCGATATGCGCGAGCCTCGAGGACACAAACTTCAAAGGTTCCGACTTGAGTTGATCTTCTGTTTATTCCTTATTCTATGCTAAAGGTAATGAATATGCAAATTTTAGAAATCTATAGATGCTTGTGTTTCTACTGTGAAGTTTTTTGTTTTGCTGTAAGTTTTTTGGTTTTGTCGCGTTAGTTTTGGCAACCAAAAAATGCGAGGTTGTCATTATTAGAATTTGCCACGCGCCTTAAATTGCGCGCAATGCATGGTTTCGCAGAACTCGCTGGCTTTTGATTGGCCAACAACGTAACGCTAATTATACACAACAAAAACGCAAGCAACTGAAGCAGGAATTTACTTCGTGTCTTGTGATCTGTGTAGTATTAATTTACATACAGACATGGAGTTTTCTTTGAAACATCCAGTGTTAGTCTTCGTTTTTCTCGGCTTTATAACTCTTAGCGAAGGGAAAACATGGGCATTACTTACAGCTGGTTCTTCAGGCTGGGATAACTACCGACACCAGGTAAATAAACGTGTGTATTTTTATCACTAGATTGTCTCGTGACTGCAGTCACTGCACAGCTTATTACGGACTATTCTGCCGATATAATGACAACACAATCAACTTATATTGTGCTTATGTGTTTTCTGCCTTAAAATCTGTTTTTAAGAGAAAGAAGATTAGAAATAAATTAGACAGCAACAAGTTAACGGGAAGATCGCACCAAATGCCTTGCGCGTTTTTAACGGATATGATAATTTAATAATTGTAGTAAATTTGTCACGTACGCTAAACAGTGAAATGACCAAAGTCTTCAGTAGGACGAGTTAGTTTGGTGGCCAAAGTGGCCAGGTCCGCACTGAACTGCTAAATTTATTCGACTGACGTTTCCAGCGAACGTTAAGACTTTGAGGCAAGAGTTTTCAGTTTGTGCGCTTTTTTACTTTCACTTTGGCCTTTTTGGAAGACGCTGCGCAGTTTCAATCAGCTGGCCTTTTACCCGGTTGTTTGAGCATAGACATGATTTTCAGGTATACTAAATCTCATAGCTTTAGCATTTCCAGAGATCACGCTACCAGTTTCGAAGTGGGGGAAGTAAACAAAAACCATTCAATGATTCATTTCAATTTGAGAGGCTCTAAGGTTGGCGAACAAACAAAATTAGCTTTGTCCTGAAAGCTTTCAATCTGTTTAATCCGTTTTTACTTAATAAGCTTATAAACTAGAAATACGAGTAACAGTTTCTTCGCATCTGTGTTTCGGTCGTCGCTTTTCGCTGTTGTAGACCAATTTGCATTAGGCTAGCATTTTGTTTTTTCAACGTCGACAACTTAGCCATATATGACAAAGCATTGATGACGTAATTACCCAGTTTCCCCAAAAGCCTCGTTTTCATGTTCTATCTTGTATGTTATTGATGGAGCGCAGGAAAATTGGACTTTATTGCATTGTGCATAAAAATGTTTCTCTTTCATCCTGAGCTAAATTGCAACCCAAATGTTTTGCAAAATTAGATGTATTGTGCACAAATACAATGTATCAAAAGTTAAAAAAAAAACATTAAAATGAGGCCAATGAAGGGAATTACATTTAATTTCCACACAATTTTTTGTTTTTCTATTTGGCAAAAGGTGGGAGACACCCCCTGGCTTTCTGTAGCATTGCTCTTGGTTTCAATGTACAAACTAAGGATTTAACCATGCACAAAACTGCCAGCCACTAGTCTAATGGCCACCTAACATGTTTCACTTTGGTTAAAGCCAGATAATTTCCTCCTCCAGGAAAACTCTCCATTATCAATGTTTTAGCAAATATCAACACTGATTACCAGTAAACCATCAATTAAGCAGACTGCACCTTTGCTCAACCCATTACTAGTTGGCCATTTCATTGGCAAGTAAAATCATGTGTCATAAGCCAGGGTAAAACCTATTACATCACTCACTGTAAGTGGTTGTTCCCGGCTGACACTGCAGTGCATGCATGGGTTACCATTAAGCGATCATAGGTATTAATAAATTAATTACCCCAAACTGGGATAGTATATGTTAATGCAGTACATATCAACAAATTATATGCTTTTGATTTTGCAGGCTGATATTTGTCATGCTTACCAAATACTTCATAGAAATGGTATACCAGATGAGAACATTGTGGTTATGATGTATAATGATATTGCAAACAATCCAGATAACCCAACTCCTAATATTATCATAAATAAGGTACATGTACAATATACTGAATTGAACTTTTGAAATAATTTTAGTATTCGGGCCATCCCTCATCAGTTCACTGTTAGTTTAACAGGAGGAAACCATAGTATGCAGAGATTAGGCCTACATGTTTGGTAGAGTCAAACTAGAAGCATTCCAACATATATAAGTAAAGTGATATGTTTATTCAGATAACTGGTTGGTGCAGGAATAGAAGCTGGGTCACAGAGGTTGAAGGCAAGGGAACTGACAGCTATACCACCAATATCCTCAGGGGTCACAGAGGTGGAAAGCAAGGGATTTAACCAGTAATTACCACTGATGCCCCGAAGGGTCACAAAGGTGGAAGGCAAGAGAACTAACCACTATACCACCAATACCCCCAGCCAGGTCACAGAGGTGGAAGGCAAGGTAACTAACAGCTATATCACCAATGCCCCCAGGGGTCATAGAAGTGGAAGGCAAGGGAACTGAATGCTATATGACCAATGCTGCAAATAGTAAAGATATTTATAATGCCTGAATTTATTATAATGATTTGTTTTATAGCCAAATGGCCCTGATGTTTATAAAGGAGTACCAAAGGATTACATAGGAAAGGTACTTAATATAATTAGCCAGTAATATTGCTGCAATCATTATCATCTAAACACAATCAGTGACATATTGCATACTTATCATTATGCAATGCATATGTCGGGGGGTTTCCCTCAGGCCATTAGTAAAATCATCTGGTATTAGCCAGAGTAAAATCTGTTAATTGGCCATTTATGGTGGCACCATGGTGCATGGGTTGATATGGTATAATATTGTAGTGCACTACTATATAAATTATAATTATTTAACTTCAATTTTAAAAATAATATCGTTGGTAGGATGTTACTCCAGTGAACTTTGTGAATGTGTTAACTGGCAACAAGAAAGCCATGAGTGGAATTGGATCTGGTAAAGTGATTGAAAGGTGCACTTTAAATTTTTGTGTTTGTTAAAAAAATATTTATTCCTCATTTAGTTTTTAAATATGGCTAACAGTAAATAGGAGTATGCAACTCTGATAATAATTAGCTGATCTGACCGTGAGCAATAGGCCTGGAACTAACGAGAGAATAGAAATCTGTTTTGCTGTTTTTTACACTTATATCTTTCTCTTGATGAAACTCACTGAAACCTAGTAATTATGTCTAAAAGCCTGCCAGAAATTTGGAAGTTATATATATTCCAAGAGAAAATTAGCCATAATTTGATTGAAAATTTGAATTTTTATTTGACAACTAGTGCCAGTCTGTTTTCAGATGTCTGGAATACAGTAATGTGCTAATTAACATTTTAATTGCAGTTTTTTCTCTTGGTTTATTAACAACGGCTAAATTCTATATTTTATGTAATTCGATATATTATGTATAATGGTAATGGTGTTATACACTGTATGTGCAATATAACTGTTATTTACCCATTGACAGCAGGAGGTTATGGGAGAATTCCATCATGTGAAAAAATAAATTATCTTTTAACCCATGGAGGTTTTTTTCCCTTGGTGGGTAAAATTGTCTGATATATTAGACAGAGTGAAATCTATTAAATGGAATCACTCCTTTTTACTTAATCCCTTGTTTTCCTTCTTTTAGTGGCCCAGGCGATGATGTTTTTGTTTATTTTTCTGATCATGGTGCACCAGGTCTTATAGCTTTTCCTGATGTAGCTCCACCTGTATGTATCATGACAAGTTTATCAACTAGTATAAAATGTAGTATATTGATTATTGACATATAATTATCTTGTTATGTCATGCTTCATTAAGTGGATAACACATAATTTTTATAAAATTTGTTTTTTAGCTAACGAAAAAGAAACTTTTGCATGCCTTGCAACTGATGCATACAAAACAGAAATACAAAAAGGTAACAGCATATTCCCAAAATGCAAAACCCTCAGGTACCAGTCACAATTTTGAATCAAAATAATGGTAATGTGTTTTTTTATGTAGATGGTTCTTTATATTGAAGCTTGTGAATCTGGTTCAATGTTTGCTAATGGTGGACTACCTGAAAATATCAAGAGTAAGGGAACAGCAACTACATGCAGTTTTAAAGTCTTTTAATTTGTCTAACTCTAGAACATAATGTTTCCAGCTAATTGGAAACTTGTGCCTATGCACTGCAGTGCATAAACGTACTGTAATTGCAACTTAAGGTACTTAATCTGCTGGGGTTACAAAAAACCCAGCTACCAAAAAAATACAAGTAATGTAGGTCAGCAATTCAAGTCTGCTAAAACTGAAACAGATAATTTATAGTGGTGCATAATTAGTAGATACAGGGCCTACAGTGTAAGGTTATACGGCTGATTCACAGACCAGCAGCTCCTCTTCTAAAAATTGTTCAATTACATGTATAAAAGTACTGTAGATGTATATCAAGTTGCAATGGTAGGATTGTATAATTATACATTAACAACTGTAAGTTGTATAATGTAACAACTATCTAGAACATTTTAATGTTTAATTATTAAAATAATTTTCAAACCAATTCAGGCCAGTCTGCATAACTACATTAAACATTGACATTAATGTATACAGTATTATATAGAGTATTTTCTCCTTAGTTTTTGCAACTACAGCTGCCAATCCAAGAGAATCTTCATATGCCTTTTATTTTGATGAAAAGAGAGAGACATATCTTGGAGATTTGTATAGTATATCTTGGATGGAAGATTCTGATAAGGTAATTTATAGGCAGTATTATATTAACACCTTGTATAAGGTATCGGTATTCACTATTAACTGATTACATTTTGTTTTTTTATACACCGTATTCTCATTTATTTTTTAAAATCACAAGTACACCAGGCATTAACAGTATAGTTACACATTTCAGTAATTATAAATGTATTCTTTTTTGCATGTAGTCTAACTTAACTACAGAATCACTACAGACACAGTTTATCAGAGTCAAGAAAAGAACCAATTTGAGTCATGTACAAGAGTATGGTGATGAGGTTTGTAGCTGTTTCTTAATTTTTTTTTGGGCTTCCATGCATGCAAGTCCTACATTCTTGTGGCCAAAATTTAAATACCTGAACATACTTAACTATATGGCACAAAGTTTTCGTTTGGTTAAACATTCCACTGGTACCAAATTGTTCGTGATAACCATGGTATTCACCACTGTGTTTAATTCCGGCTCTAAAGTTTTTAGAAGGTGGTTAGCTTCAAAGGTGGTGAAATTTTACATTACACTGGATAGTTGGTACATACAAGCTAATAATTAAAAAATAACCAACCACAACTTACTAAATTATAAAACTCAACAGAAACACACTACAGTACTTACCTGAATTGTTATTATTATGTAGTGTTTGCAAATACCATACCATAAGTAGTATTAGAATGGTTAATCTGAATTTGAGTTGTTAAACAATTCACGACATGTACCGGTATATATGTGTAATTACAATTTTACAGAGTATTTCAAAAGATCCAGTCATTGATTACCAAGGTGAAGGTGAAGGCTCTTGGCTGCCAGCTAAAGACACAACTAAAGTTAGGGTGAGGCAGTTTTTGTTGAGCTATTACTGTACTTACATTAGTTTTTTTATTTTGGCTAATAATAATTCCAGACAATATATTCGAGGGAGCATGTTGTAACATGTAAAATTAGTGCAACTTGCATAACATGTTTGCAATTTTTTAACAGGGTGAAGCTATTCCTGCTCCAGAAGTTGCCATGGATATTTTAAAAAAGCGCTTAAGTAAGGTGATGTCATTGTCTCCCAAAACGGCAGAGGAACTTTTTAACAAGAACCAGCAAATTGCTAAGTTACAACTGAAAATCCAAGAAATCATTAAGGTATACTGTCTTCTAATTGATAAAAAAAATTTTAAAATATTTAAAATACTTTTGTTTACGTACTCATTATTTTTATTGCATAACCCAATTACTGTAAAACATCTATTGAATGATATATTGTAGAACAACTAACAACAACTGTGTTATATTGATACAAGTACTGTAATTGGACCTATTTTCTTTTCTTTAAAAAAGGCAAAAGGGGCTGATCACCAAGCTCTTTTTCCCCTATTCATATGACACACATTGATCATCAAAATCAGCTGACACCTTCACTTTTTACAGTATAACATAGTTCCCTTTTTGCCCAGTCACTGTCGCTATTCCCGTGCACATGTCACAGTAATCCTTGTCAACCCTCCAATCTTTACGCTCCAGTCTTCACACACATCATGCACCCTTAATTGCAAGACACAAACCTCGTTTGTACTGCAGTAATTAGAATGATGCAGAGGCTAGGCTTAATACCCATATTCTCCAAAAGGACTCCCATTTCTAACTAATGTTTATTGCAGTCCTTTCTATATTTATACTTATCCAAAACTTAGAAAACACAACCTATTTTAGTTACGTCATGTTGTCAGAGAAACTGTCCAGACAATTGCTGAGAAAGCAACTGGTAATATGAATGAAAAAACATGGGTATTAAACAATAAATCAGGTGAAGTTACCAATTTGGAGTGCCATTCTGAAGCTGTTCAAGCTTTCTGGGAAAACTGCTACAAATTCGGAAAGGTATGAAGGTCGCTTATTTTTCACTGTTATTATAATACCAGTAATTTTCTACAATAATTTTATATATTGTGAATTTGCTGTATCAATATGCCATATGGTCATTTAAATAAATAATAATATAGGTTGAAGAAGCTCTTCGTCATGTGTATGTATTGGCAAACCTCTGTGAGTTAAGAACAATCCCCTTGGAAACGTAAGTATATACACTTTTTGGGCATTATTTCACTACAGTGCACCAGAGTTCTGACAATCAACAAGCAAAATCGTTCAGCAATTAGCCAAAGTAAGACTACCATACAAGTATTGATAATAAAAAAATTCCCCCAAATTAAGGTACGGTATTATTTTACCCACATTCATGCATGGAGTCTTTTGATGTTGTTTTTCCAACACCAAAATTAAGCAATCATTTTACAATCTTGCCCTGACTTTCATCTTTCTCATCCAAATTGGCAGCCTCACTTTATAGGGTATACACCTGTACACTGTAACTGCATTGTACTTTCACAATCAGTCAACATCTCCTTGCAGCACATGTCCTAACCATATCTCAAACTACCAGTATTCTACACAACTTCACACAAATGAAGGGAGGTTAATTCCCTTGAGAATGAGTAAAATTGTCTGGTGTTAGTCTAAATTTCTTGGCTTTAGATAAAGTATAATCTTCTAAAATCAATGCACATGGCAAATTAAAGTTTGCTTCACCAGTCATTCATGGTACCGTTGTTTTGGTGTGACCATCAAATTATTACCAGTAGTAATGTGACATCTGCATTTTGCCCTGCTTCACTTGATGCTGATCTATTAAAATGTGTTTGTTTTCTAGAATTCTTTCCGCTATTGAAACAACCTGTTCAAACCAACATGAGTCAAATGTAATTTGAACATTTTATTATACGTCTCATAAACCTGTATTTTTATATATTATTTAGTTTTAAGATAATTATCATGATTTTGTAATTGCTAGTGCACCCAGTGTACTTTATGTGCATTAGTACATAAATTTTAATTAATAAAATGTTAGTTTTCAATTTACACTTTAGTGATCAGTAATGAATTTATTGTATCCCTGACAAGAAAACAACAATATTTCTGCCATTGTTTCCGTCTGGAAGCTCTCCAATTGACAATTAGTAGAACACTTTGGTGTTGCACAGATAATACACTGGCACATAAAACAGAGTAAAATACTAAAGGGGTGGTTACAGGCAGTACAGTAGAGAAAGCATTCTAAAGAGACATAGGCATATAGACTCCATGTATAACTCTTTTTCACCTGCAGCTCTTCACTTGATGTGTATTAAATTTTCTGGTGTTAGACAAAGTAAAATACTAAATGAGGTACTTGCAGGTGGAACAATAAGGAAAGAGTAGAAGAATCTCTGTTCCTTTCACTGCAGCCTACTCCGCATATTAATAGCCCATGTCTAGCATTTTTGATGTTAGACAGAGTAAAATACTAAAGGAGGTAGTTGCAGGAGGAACAATAAGGAAAGAGTTAAAGAATCTCTGTTCTGTTTATTGCAGTCTACTCAGCATATTCATATACAGTATCTTCTGAGAACAGAGGAGTAAAAATAGTAAAAAGGATGAAGTGGGGCAAAAATAACTAAGAATTTATTTAATATTATCTATATTAAAACTAAACTAAAACAAATTTACAAATATTATATAATATCTACATACTCAACACTTTCCTTTTTTAGCTTTCATTACTGCAGTAAGTGGTAGGATCTTTCAGTAAATTAGCTAATTCAGTGACAAGAATAATACAGTACCTGGAACATACAGGTAGTACAATATACCTGAAACATACAGGTAGTACAACTGGTAACATAATACTGGACCCCCGCTTTACGGATGTTTTACATGACTCATGTGGGCCTTAACATTTTCTTATTTTTGGCAAATCTTTTGGCTTCTGATAATAATTGTCGTACATCTTCCTCACCAGATACTTCATCATCTGGCTGCCAGTCACTATCCTCATCAGGCTCAGAAGGCTCACAGCTACTCTCACTTTCATCATTTAAAAAACTGTCATCAGAATCATACTTGTTTTGCAAATCATCCATGTTGTCTATTGTTTCTTGAGTAAAGGCAAAAAAAAGCATTAGAACTGAAAAAAATATATTCCCCTCTTCACTTTATCCCTTCCCTTTCCCCCTTCCTTTATTTTTCACTCCTGTCTGCCTTCCTGCCTATCTGTCCATCCATCAACCCATCCATCCACTTGTCCATCATGCATATATATCTCTCAACCATTTCACCTATCTGTAATTCCTTTCTCCATACTTTCACCCTCTCTGTTCATTCATTCACTCATTCTCACTTTATCCATTAATTGTTTGTTCCTTCCATTCTGATACCCTTCTTTATGTTTGTATATTAATTTAATGCTTTTATTTTTGTAAGATAAATTTTTAAATAATGTAGCAGTACATACTAATTTTCTTTGCTTTTCTTTCCCTTGTTTTTTGTGCTACAAAAAACATTTTATATTTTTTTAGCAACAAGTTCTGTAATACTGGTAATCTACAGGTACTTCATTAAAATATTTCTCATTCAATGCTATCATTCTGTACAAGTATCATTGTATACATGTATTACTGTAAATCAAAGTAGTCTTACTAGCAGAGTGCTTGTACTCCTTTTGATGTTGACGATTTCTACGGTAGCATGATAAGCCATAAGGACACTCAGGTAGGTCACCCTCACTTGTCTCACTATCTGACTTCTCTGTGGATTGATCATGTGAGTACTCTTGAAAATGAACAGGATTTTTCCTTGGAAGTGTAACACAAAGATAAGTTTTTTACTGTACTGTCTAGCTAGGGTATATCACAGCATTCTTTACATAAATTTTGTGTAATGGAAATAACGCATTCAAGGTCATACTGGCATTCTTCATTCCTAGCGCTTAGAATATGTTTAGGACCCTTCATTAGGTTGCTATAAGGTACCGTAATACGAGGGTAAATTTGGCCTAGAGGTAACTTTGGTCACCTAGACTAGGGTCCATAAAGTTTTAATTTGCTATCAAATTAATTAGGGGTTATTGAGTAGAAATATTCAATAGCCTCTATCTAGTTTGGTAGCAGACTTACAGACACAATGGTCTAGGTGGCCAAAGTTACCTCCAAGGCCAAAGTTCCCCTGGCTTATGGTAATAATAGGCTAGTTCTGAAGTCAAATATTTAATCAAAGTAACTACTAGTTTCTTTATTATAAAGGTTCTACCTGTAACATTTTTTACCATAAGGACAAGAGGGTAACTTTTTTGGCTTTGTATATGATTCATCATTTTCATCGCTGTCACTGATAGCAGTTTCTTTTCTTTTCCTCTTCTTTGGCTCATCCTGCAAAAGACTGTACAGTATTATTTATTTCAGCATTTTACTAATTTTATTTAATTTATTTTATTATTAATCTAAAAATCTATATAAAATTTTATTTTACACAATCAAATTGTAAAAAAAAATACTTGCACAAGTGACTACTGAACAATACTACCTTTGTGACTGTTGATGTTTTTTGTTCCTGCAGGTTGTCTTTCTCTAAATTACTGTCTGATTGTGTCTTTTCTTTTGTCTCCACCAAGTCACTGTCGAAGTTATGTTTATCAAATTCTTCAACAACTGCTTCTTCATCTCTCCTAATTTTGTCATATCTTTTCTCATGCTTCATTTCTATGGCACTCTGCTTCTTTGATTTGTTACACGATGTGTTATCTGTATATAGAATTACAAAAACAATGCAATAGAGAATGTAGGTGCCAGTACTATTCCATAAAATACAATTATATCAAAGTTAAAGTAGTGTTAAAGTATCATGTAAAGTTTCCCTGACATGCTTCTCCATCTGACCAATTCCTACCAATATTGGAAAGTTCACAGAAAGCAACAAAAACAGACTGGTATACTAGGTAGCATTAGCACTGACAGAATGTTACCAACAGTTAAAGTAAATTAAGTATATTAGGTAGCATGTATTGTTTACCACTACCCTAATATAGTACTTACACAAATAGAAAAATAATTTTATTAAATTATTTTATTAATTTTAACCATTTATTGCAGAATGTCCACTTTTGGTATTTTACCCTGGCTAACGCCAGACAATTTGACTGAATATATATTGGGAGACTCCATGCACTCTTGGTATTTTACTCTGGCTAATGCCAGACGGTTTTGCTGTATGCCCAGCAAAGTCCTCTATGCAATAAAGGGTTAAGTTGTATTTCAATTTCATAGATAATAAAAGCAAACCTTGCTTGTTTGCCATCCAACTTGGCAATTTTCTTTTTTTTTCTAATGGCTGCAGGACAATGTTTAATTCTTTTTTATTCTTATTCTCCACTGGTTCAAATTTTTTATACTTTGCAATACCTTCTATTTTTGTGTCCAAAACTGTTTTATTTTTTAATTCTAAAGTATTACTTGTACTATCATTTCTCAATAATTTAAAGATGATATCATTTGGCAAGAAGGCAATGAAATCTCCATGCTGCAACTCCTTTGGTTTATCTTTTTCAAGAGGACCAAACTTTGTTCCATCATGAGCTTTGTAAAATGTTGGGTTGGTATGAATCTGTAAGAAAGAAATTAAAAACAGTGGGTTTAATATGCAATAGTTAATCTCCACGAAGAGTTGTCAAATAATTGTTAACCCTTTGACTCCTGAACTTGTCCTGTTCCCTGTTCACAAGTAAAATCATCTGGTGTTGGACAGAGTAAAATAACAAAGGTCCACAAACAACATGCTCTGGGCTGAGTTGTTCAAAGGTGGGTTAGCGCTAACCCAGGTTTAAACATTAACACACTAGTGTTTCAGCTTAGTGTGTTAGAATGCACAGTTTTTGTTGAAAATTCACATCATAACACTTTGAGGAAATTCACAATGGTTCTGTTAAAATGCAATGTTCAACGTTTCAACACAGCAGGCTCCAATAATTTTGCTTCTCAATTTTTCACTAACCCAGAGTTAAGCTAACTGAACTTTGATCAATGGGCCCCTGGGGTAAAAGTGTTAACCTATTGCTGGTGGGGGTTTTTCCCTGGGGACTAAAATCATCTGGGGTTATAGTCAGAGAAAAATCTGTTAAGTAGCCATTTCTGTCTGGCACCACAGCACATGGGTTAAAGAGATGTACTTATTAACCCATTGCTGGCTGGAGTTACCCTGGATGAGTAAAACCATCTGGTGTCAAAACATCAGACATCAGGATTGCAGGGTTGATCCTGGCTGTCTATATATATATATATATACACACACACATA
>JAOBAZ010010681.1:0-13464 GCA_026546875.1 Pteroeides caledonicum | reverse complement strand
CTTTTTACCTATTTCATTATTTTTGTAATAATAATAATAATATATATATATTATTAATAATAATAATATATATATATATTTATATACATGTTATATGATACTGGTATTCAATCTAATTTAAATTATTGTATATATTACCTTCCTGACTCATATTCTGGAGATGCCATTGGGGAGAGCTCTAAATTAAAAAATAATTGTCCTTCAGATGGCCTGTTAAGTGGTGGACAGACAATTTCACATGATACTTGAGCAAGAACTCTGTAATAAAAAAAGAAAAATTAAAAATCAGCCCAGCTTGTACTATTTTATGATAATATTTTTGTAATACTGGTAGATGCATATAAGATCCAGAAAATAGTAAAATAATGGGTGAACATTGCTAAGTCAATAAGCTCCATAAGCTCATTTTGTTTTTGTGCATGCCCCTAGACTGAATTGTAGGTCTGCACAATTTGCAAAATTGATATGCACATATTTTCAACAAACTAGACTATCTGTCTCCATTATATATTTTGCAACTCTCCAGTCTGGGAAGTGAGGGCATTTAGACCAACAAAAGTGTGGACGTTTTGACCTGGTGATGTTTTGACTGGTAAGCACACCTGTGAATACTGAGTGGGGTGGCAGTGCTGGAATTATTTAAATAAAGCCTTTTGGTAGATATTTTGGTAATTTACTAATTCATCATTGCTAATGCAATTCACACCGGTTGCAATTACCAAATAAGTTATTTAAAAATCCCTTATTTTTTCTCACTGTAAGCAATCTAAAAATTACCTTACCTAGTTTTTCCTAACTTCACTTCACAATGGCCACGGTCTACTCCAAACGATATTTCTAGTTTTCTGTAATCGTATGTTTGACGACCATCCAAACGCTAGATAAAGTAGATTTGTACCAAAAATATCGGTTATTTGTACATATAAGACAGTAAAACATAATTAAAACAAAGGTATACCTTTCCATCACGAATACATGAGAGAATAAAATCTTTTTCACAACTGGAAATGACTGGTTTACTTGACTTCATCACATTTGGCGATTTGTATTTCTTTAATTTTAAAAATTTCGTTCGCCATGTGTTTTGGAACGTTCGTTATTTTGGTCAGCAGATTCAATACAAGTATACAACGCAAGAATATATGTAATATAGTTGTAATCGTTTTGTTAGTTTAGTCAGTATAGTAATGATTTTGGTATCAAGGCTCTTTTTAAAAAGGTTTCAAGTCTTTCTTCACTCTGCTGGAAATTTCAAACACCATGGTATTTATTTTAAACTACTTTTATGTCGAGATTTAGGACTGAAATATGTTTCTTCCTCATCATATTGCTGCAAGACATTGCGGTTGCCTGTGGATCAGCATCATCATGATCATACCCATTTTGATTTTGAACAATTTATTACGGCCGATTTAGAATCAGGACGATTGTCAAGCGTCTTCCATCGTTTGTGTGCAGCCAACGATGTAAGTTTACGAGTACTGAACAAGAGAACGTGGGGTAGTTTGTTTTATTGTTTGAACAAAAACGAAGAGTATGACAAAATGGAGATCATCAAAGAAAGAATGAAAGACTTAGACATTAACTTGGGCGAAGGAGCTTACACAACACTTATTTATTCTTATATTAAAAGAGAAAGAGTTGCTGAAGCCAAAAACATTCTTAATTTTATGAAAAAGAATGGTTTATTGCGCCATTCAAGAACATATTACCCAGTTATAACATGTTTAGCTAACAATGGTTACCAAGAAGAAGCGTTTGATTTATTTGAAGAAATGCAACAGTACATTTTTAAATCAAATAAAAATGTGTCTTTGGCTATACCATCCAGTATGGCAGTGTCCCTAATCATGTCTTGCATGCCAGACCAAAGAAAGAAAAAATTCAGTGAAAAACATGAAAAAGAGAAATACAAAAAGGCAAAGAATGTTTTATTGTTCTATAACCAAAGTGGTTGGCCAATGACATTAGATATTATTGAGGCAACAAAAAAGTGGCTAACTTGTGATCCAGCTAATACATGGCATATAGATGAATGTGAAATATCAGAAAATGGACTTTGTAATAACTGTCATGAGTTTCTTAAAACAGGTGAAATGTTAAGGAATGATAACTATAAGATAATGCAAAAAAATATTTTAAATAAAATACAAGAAATATTTCAAGAGAAGCAAGACAAAAAATTGCTACATTTTAAGAGATATCAAGAATTTCTGAACACATATGGTCCTTATGATGTCATTATTGATGGGATGAATATTGGGTTGTCATCAAGTCGTAAAAAACAAAGTAAAAAATTTAACACTAAACTTTTACACCAAGTACTTAAACACTTTATTCATGAAGGCAAGAAAACCTTGGTGGTAGTCAATACTTCTGTTGCACCTGTACCATTTATGAAAAATCAGTTTTATGTTAGTGATGTTGGTTATGATGATTTGTATATAATTTATGCATGTGCATTCTCCTCATTGAAGTCTGTTATTGTGAGTAGGGATAAGTTACGGGAACATAGGTTTTTGCTTACTTTTAAGGACCGCTCACATTATTTACAATGGATTAGATTAAATACTATTCAGGTAGAAAGTTACAAAGGTGTATTAACTTTTAAAGCCATGCATTATGATCATGTTGTACAAGAAGGAAAAACTGGATGGCATTTTCCTTCCATAAGTGGAAAGTGGTTTTGTGCACAGAAAACTGAACATCCATGAAATTGTTGGTAATATGGTTTACTTTAGCCATTTGATCCAGTTTAATTAATTATTAACATATTGTTACCAAAGTATGCTACTTGTATGGGTCTACGCTATTGTAAAATTTTTTTTAAAATAATATAAAGCAACCCTAGGTTAACTCGTTGCCAGCTGGGGGTTTCCCCTGACTGAGTAAAATCATCTGGCATTAGCCAGGGTAAAACCTGTTAAGTGGCCATTTGCGGTCAGTACCATGGTGTGTGTGTGAATGCCAACACTCACCTTGAGTCGTGTAAGTACTGTTAACAATAATCTGTTAGACAATTAGAGTCAAATAGTAATGTTGTATGCATTGCCATGGCATTAACCCTTTCTCTACCACACTGGCCAAAACCAGCCACTTTAGTATTTTACTCTGTCTCACGCCAGATGATTTTACTTCTCAAGGAAGTAGCTCTGGGAGTGAAAGGGTTAAGTGAGCCTATCTGCCATTTCGTCTTCTTTAACCCTTTCTCTACCAAACCGGCTAAAACCGGCCACTTTAGTATTTTACTCTGTCTAACGCCAGACAATTTTACTTGTCAGGGAAGTAGCTCTGGGAGTGAAAGGCTTAAACCCATACATCATGGTAGCAGCTACAAAATGCCCACTCAACAAATTTTACTCTAATTCCAGACAACCTTACCAGTACTCATCCAGGAAATGCTCCCTGTGCCAATCCTCCTTTTTGTCATTCTAATAAAATCATGAGGTTTTACAAAGAATAAAAGAATAATATATGGTAACTTGTGAATTAATGGCTTAATTATTTGTTAGTGCATTGGAAACTTTTTATGACATTACTTTAGCTATCATCATCGCATAGTAAGTACTGGAAAAAGAAATTCTTTGTTTTTGCCTTGTCTGGACAGTTGATGCAAAATAGAGTGTAACCAGATTTAAAAATATCATTATGCTAAATAAGAAATTTAAATTAAGTGAATTTTTCTTAATACAGATAGTTATGAACTTAGGACAATTGAGGAAAATGAGTAGAGAAACAGGAGTTCTTTTATTTGCTGTCAAGCCACGTCGGTGTTGACATTTGTTGTTTGTACAAAATTAAAGGGACTCCAGACCACATTAAAAAGTGGGGGGTCTGGCATTAACAAATTTAACATATTGAAAAACGGAAAATAAAAACAATTTATTTTTTTTACAATTTTGAAAATGTTTTTAAAGAAAAAATGTTTTTTAAAGAAAAAATATTTCTCGGGGAAAAAATTTCCATTCTATTTTTAAATCAAAAAACTCATTTGGATTGAACCACACTAATAACCAAAGTTCTAATAACACAAATTGTAGTGTCATTCATTTTTCGACATTCCTGAATATAAAAACTTTACAATTGACAATTTTCATTTTTCAATTTCTCAAAAAATAAGAAATAAATTTTTTGCTTCTTTTATAGATGTGCGTATTAGCCAAACAAGATGAAAGTGAAAGCGCTTGTTAAAAAATGTATCTGTTTTCTGAGAGGTTACGAAATCTCTGAGAGCTTTCCCAAAAATTTTTCGGCAAGAAAATTTTTCTGATATAAAGGGTTTAAGTGTTAAAAACGTGAAGCGATTCTGCCAAATATGTGATACAAAGAAGAGGTGCTTGGTATGTAACAATGAGTTAGACAAAATCGCTACATCTTGAGGTGAAACTTTTTTGGATTGAAGATCGCAAGTCAATCAGTTGCTTCCGGAAAATAGAAGATTGGCAATATAAGCAGCACCGGATACCCCGAATACTACCAGCGATGTTAATTAACATGTCATGTCTGCATTAATTTGGTAGTTTCAGAACATTTGCTTCGTTCTTTTAACCGTCAAACATGTTGTTAATGATAAAAGTTGCGATATTCTCTTTGGTTCGGAATATAATAACAAAGCCATAATAACAACGATTACAGACTGTCACTGGCTACAAATATGGTCCACAGACTTCCGCCTATCTTTCCCGATATTCGATAATTGTTACTGTAATTAACAAGTCCGAGTTGTCTAATTGTTTTAGTATACATTCAGTTCCACACAAGCAAAAAATACAGTTTTTCTTATGTAAACTAATGAAAATGTTGTTTTTTTGACCGCAATTAGCTCTGGTTTGTTGACATTTTCCCCAACAGTTGTCTATCACCGGATAGACAGCGGTCAAGTAGCCAATCAGAACGCAGGATTTGTAATAGGCAATGACTGAATGTATACTAACAACCGATAATTCGTTGCTCATTAATCGTTATTTTGGAAATTAAAAAATGAAAATCGTTACTTCATTTCTTATTTCTGGAAAATCAAAAAAATTTATAAACTTGGCGTCACTTACCGGTATGCGAAAGTCCTCGAGATCTCCCTCCAGTTATATAAATCAAGCTCACTGGATAAACGTAAAACGTTTATTCCACATTTGACGTCATTCTACGTCATCAAATCCAAGATGGCGGACCTCCGTAAGATTTACCAGACTTTGAAGTGAAATATCTTCTCTTTTGTAAAGCGTTTGAAAGTTTCGTTAGGGAAGTTATCACACCCCTATTACTTTATACGGCCAGACTGGCCATCGGGAGCGCTGGGAATATTCCTGGTGGGTCGGTCATTCTTACTTGTTCGTGAGAACTCAGTGCACGTGATAGCTGGTGGCCGCTATCACGGTTTCCCCAGGTAAAACATTTTGTAGCAAAAGGTTTTGTACCGAAGATGTAATAAGCCATTTTCTGAGCTTACACTATTGAACTATATGTTTATTTAGTATACATTCAGTCATTGCCTAATAATTGCGTTCTGATTGGCTACTCAACCGTTGTCTATTCTGGGATACTGGGATACAACTGTTGAGTAAAATGTCAACAAACCGGAGCCAATTGCGGTCAAAAAAACAACATTTTCATTTGTTTACATACGAAAAACTGTATTTTTTTCTAGTGTGGCACTGAATGTATACTAAAACAATTAGACAACTCGTCCTTGTTGTCTATGAGCGATAGTCTACTCGGGCTGCGCACTCGTTGACTATCTGCTCATAGACAACTCGAACTCATTGTCTAATTGTTAGACAACAAGGACTTGTTGTCTAATTGTTAAATATACGATCATTTCGTTGCGTTTAATGCGTTTGATGGGACAAATGGAACAAATGAGACCATGCATTTCAATGCTAGCACCAATTCCTATTCACAAAATCACGCCCTTAATAACGAAAACCACGAAATCCCCCGCTAAAATATACCCAACCTCGTACCCAGGGTAATTTCGCTGTGTTATAAGGGGGAGGGTTGAAATATACCTATTCCTGATGCTCGCCAACAATTGAATGCACAATATATATCACGCAGCGAATATAACCAAATATCGTGATAACGCCAAAAATAACATGTAATCACGTATCACGTAAAAATCATGGAGGCCCCATAATACGGTATACACAGGGACACAAAGTTCAAAGGTTCCAGTTTGAGACGTCCCTCTGTTCATTACTTCTGTACTAGCAAGAAAAAACGTTAAATAAATAAAACAAGAACTTCGTAGAAGATAATTTGGAATATGTACATTATTTTTTATTAAAAAAGTTATCAAGAGAAAAAGCGTTTAACAACCTCACTAACCCAAAGTCAATTCCATTATCGTATTCTAAAAAAGTGATAGTAATGTCTATCTGCCTCATATTTGTAGTTGTTACAAATTCGAATTCAGAAAAATCATCCCATATCGTGTTATTCAAAATTTAATCCATGCCACTACGGTTACCATTACCATTGCGACCTTGACAATACAAATAAGTTATCGTTCCTTTCATAAGCCTTTTACCGTTTAAAACGTCTGTTAGAGAGATTTAGATTTCATGGCGTGTGATCTAAGACGACGTAGATAGTGTCAATTCCTGCGAACTGTCGTCAGCGTGAATAAGATTTCCAATTTACATATCTCGTCGTCTTTGTTGACTACACGAAGTGAAAACTGACTTTCCACGTCGTTTTTGAGCGTGCGCTAACTGGTTTTTTTTTTCGTAAAAGGTTTTACTTAATTTGCTTTGTTCGAATAAAGAAAAATGCTTTCATCCCAGCGGTGGATCTGGACGTCAGTCAGAATAAATTACACAACTCACTGGTGAAAATTTAAAATTCAAAATACCTGGATAAAGATCTGATTGGTTAAACAGTTCTATAGAATATAAATCCTACCAATGTGATCGTTCTTTGGCTATTTTGAATTTTAAATTGCAATTCTATATTTATTCTGACTGACGTCTAGCTCCGCCAGTGCATCCGTATGGACACTTCCCGAATTCCGTCTAAAATCGAGGCTGGCAATGCAGAACTTCATTAATACATTTGTTATAATTAGTATTCATTGCCAACCTCGCTTGCAAGCTATTGTTCATGTTCACTGGAGCAAATTCGGGAAATGTTTATTAGTCCCTCCACTACTGTTTTAATAGTTATAACAATCTTGCAACTGATCTCAAGCTGATCTCCTCGTCATCTTGTGGTTTCTAAATCACCTTCCGCAAAGACAACGTTGCTGTGAAGGAAATAAACATTTTTTTATCACCTCATCCATGTCGTCTTGCATCTCACATTGTGAAATTCATGAATAATTTATGAGGTAAGTGAGGAATTATATCGCTACATTTGGGTCATATGATTTTGTATACTCACTACAGACTACAGTAATCTGTATCAGTTGATACAGAATACTAATTAATCTGTATCATTTGATACAGAATACTAATTAATCTTGTGATACAGAATACTAACTACCCTATTAGTATTCTGTATCATTAATACAGAATACTAATTATCCTATTAGTATTCTGTATCAATGATACACATCGATCATGTGATGAAAACAAAGGATTTTTGACGTGAATTTCATAAGCCATTTACAGCATTCGCGCCTGTGTTGTATCGGACATACAATGTCCGATACAGCAAGGTCGCTTATGTTGCAAATAGAACTTGAGAAATCTAAATCTCTATCTTGCCGTCACTAACGTAACACGACTTAACTAGTAAAGGGTAGTGGAATAACGAAAACGATACTTTTTAGGTATTAATAATTTCACAAAGACCGAAAAATGTTAATTGGTCTAGGATGGAAAGGCTATGGGGGGACTTTTCAACTTGCTCCCTAAAATAATACGATGTGCATAACAAATTGACTTTAAGGAACATGTAGAAGTAATTGTCAATTATTGTATAACTATCATGTTTACTAAATTGTAAGATTAGTTAACGAGTACTAAATATATGTTATTAACTGAGCGAAAGGTCCGTTCAGGAAGATACTGGTCGAGTTCTTTTTTCGCTTGTATGAACCGAGCCTTTAAACCTACAAGCGAAAAAAGAACGAGACCAGTATCCTCCTGCACGGACCGAGCAAGCTCAGTCGATAAACTATTTATTATATGACTAAAAATGACCAAAAATTCCCGCCGAACCTGGCCGCTCCGTACTGTTTGTCACGTCTCAGGAACCAATCAGAATGCTTAATTTTAGTGGATGGACCGATGAACGATAGTAGTCATATAATAATTTAGACATATTTGAAATAGATACATATTAATAACTTTGTGTACAAAAATAACTAATAATTACTATATTAGTACCATTATCCTACAAACTAAATTCAAATTTTATTGTCCCTTATGATCCAAGGATACCAAGCTAAAAGATATGTCTATTATTAAAATAACACATCAGCTAAATAGACATCTGTGTTGAAAAATTTACACACAAGCCGACCTGAGAATTTCCACCAAAAAGACAAATCCGATTTACAGTCATTTTCGGAAATGATTTAGTGCAGTTAAGACTCGAACTAGACGGGAGAATTTCGTTTAGTTGACAGCTTGCCCATATTAACGTATGATGTTTCCGAACTACTTGGGCTCTCCACTGGAGTTACCTCACACACAAGATGAGTTGCTGATCCTAAACAAAAGACTGTTAGGTTAATAAACTTATAATGTTTAAATTTATCTAAATGGCATTAAGTTAACATGAATTAATAAATGCATGTCGATATGCATTAGATGCATGCATACATGCATGCATCATGCGTGCGTGCGTGCGTTACTGAAAGGTGAATTAAACCAAATAATATTTCGTTTTCTTTTAAATTTAATGGTGGTGCTGCTGGTGTTGTTGATTTGGAAGAAACTGGGGTTCAAAATGGATATGTTTTAGTGTTTTAGTGCTTTTTGATAAATGGGAATTCTTGATTAGATCCATGCAGTGAGATTCTCTTTTTGATTGGGCCACACAATAGATCATCAACCAGGGCTGAGTTGTTCAAAGGTGGGTTAACGCTATCCTAGGGCTAAACGTTAACCCACTGTTTTAGTTTAGTGTGTTAGAGTCGTCCACAGTTTTCGTTGAAAACCCACACCATGACACTTGAACCAATTTACAACAGATTTGTGAAAAACCAACAAGGTTTCAACAAACCAAGTTCTAATAACTTTGCTTCTCAACTTTTCACTAACCCAAAGTTCAGCTAACCAAGCTTTGAGCAACTGGCCCCAGAAATCCAACTCCCTGTCGGTCTCTTTGAAGTTTATATCTCCAAAATTTTGCCATGATACGCCATCTGTACACGCCATCCTGGCCAGTTCCCCTGGCGCTTTCGCCCTTTACGCAGTGTTTTTTTCGTACCGGCACACTGCACTCACAGTGGTTTAAAACATTGAAAAGCAAAATGGAACACAGATGTGCCATGCCTGTCGGATTTCAAGGTGATCTTAATACAATACAATAAAATGTTCGTATTTGTTTGTTCTTTGGACTGGCAAATAAATCGCAGGTAGGAAAAAGTGCCGAGGGGACTGGCCAGGATGGCGTAAGCAATTCTGACGTGCGCGGTACAAGAAAGGGGGCATATTTTTCGGCGAGTTGGACTGGTTGATTATTTATTCTGTGATTGAAATTCCTTTGAGAAGTTCCATGGAAGAGTATTGTTAAACAAGAAAACCTTAGACATTACGATATCCTGCCATGATGGGCTTACACAAAGTGGATAAGTGCATGGAACCACTGGTGGTGTATAATGATAGTGTATTTCAACGAGTATAATTACCTTGACTGTGTATATCATCTTCCTGATCAGTCACAGATAATTCTTCAGTCAAACCATCGTTATGAACAGCACTCCCATGATCATTAGTTGTAACAGAAACATTAACATCATTTTCATGCGAAGAAAGTCCCTCATCTTCAGACTTTAACTAAATCAACAAATTCAAAAGTTGGATCATTAGAAAGTGTGTGTGGTGTTGGTAAGAAATATGTCTCATTAGAGTTACAACAACAACTCACAATTGTAAAACATATCTGAAGCGAGAAAATGGCAACATTTTTTGGCGGAAAGAAGCATTACCTGTCAATTTTTGCTTTCGCAATTCCATTTTTTTAAATTTTGCGCGGTTAGAGCATTTGACGGAAGTAATTTGCTAGCCATATATTTGCATAGAAACAATAGGTAATGTATTTGATGACGAGGTACCGACTATGCACGTAGAGAACGAATAATTTAATATGTGGTCAGGTTTTCTATTTTAAACTACGAAAATAAGGTAAAATATTTATAATTATTAGGTAACTAGGTGTCTTAAAGGCAAATGGTATTAAGCGAACTTATTATTGAATTAAATGAACAAATGAAAAACCTAATTTGTCATATCTTAAAGTTACTGGTTTGCATTTTTATGCATAACTACAAGAAACCAAGACTTAGTCTGTGACTGAGGTTAGGTTTAGCAAACTTTGAAATAAAACATATGACAAAAACTTAATAGAAATAAAACAGATATGACAAAATTATAGAAGTTATTAAAACTATTAGAATTAAAATTTTACTACTTTAAAGCATTTAAAGTAGTTCTAAAATCTAATTTTTCACTACATTGCTCCTGACATTTAATAAATGGACGCAAGTGAAAGAAAGGTGGATATTAAATAGAAAACGACAAATTAAGTGTCTTGCGGGAACTCATTTAAAAAATAACGCCTTGTTATAAGGCAATCGAAAATTACAACTTTCTGCAGAAACATACTTTGATTACCGCACATTCCCATAGTTCCCTGAACTGCTATACTTATCAACTTCTTATGTCTTTCTAAAAGAAAAACATAAGAGGTTGACAAGTATAGCAGTTCAAAGAACTGTGAGATGTATAATATGCATGTTCATATGTTAATTATTCTAGCGACTACGCCGGCATTAAACAGGGCTTTACACACGATGAGGATGGTATTCAAACAAAAACACTGTTACCTAAATTCAAAGAAATGTATAGGGTAATAAACGATCCCAGGAGATTTTGTTGACATCATCTTAGCCTAACTTACAACCTCACTGACGGCAACTGAACATGCTCAGAACGACATAGAACGTAAAAGCTCTGACTTATAAACTCTTCAAGAATCCAATGTTTTGACTTTCAACCAGCAATGAAAGTCGCAAAATAAAATTTCACATCTAAGAAGAGGCACCAATCAATCATGTTATTTTCAAATAACAGAATTTTCGTCACATTGTTGTCCTCCTCGTCGTCCTAAAGTTTAAAGCCTCTATTATTGTACATGTGTATGGTTATATAATGCTTACCAGTCCAAGTTCTCTCAAAATATTTGTTTTACACATTGGACATGTTCTGTGCTCAATTAACCAAGGGTCAACACAATGTTTGTGAAATTCATGACTAAAATTAAAAATAATTGACAAATTTTAGTAAATCATGAAAAACTTTACTGGATATACACATTGGCAAAAGCATTTTGGCAGATAACATTATGTTATATTTGTACCTACCTGCATGGTAATGTACGTAATGTTTCTCCAGGTTTATATTCATCCAAACAAACCGCACATGAATAGTCAGAGAGATCATCATCTTCCTCCTATAGTGAAATAATCAAAAAATGTACTCAAATTGCAACAGAATCACTGCTGTTGTTAAAGTTGCCATTTGCTATACATGTGGCTTTACTCATTCCTCAGTATATTACTTAACTGTACACTATGAAACATTCTGTGTTTCTTTACAAAAGCAATTTAGAGCAACAATGTTTCTTTACAAAAACAATTTAAAGCAATATGTGAGTTGCATACAAAACATACCTTCTTACCAACTGTTCTTGAGTGAAGTTTTGCAATAGCTTTTTTGGCAGCTGTTGTAAGCCGCCTCTGCAATATAAAGTTAAAAGATTAAACTTGCAATTTAACATGTTTAAATTAGAGTGTGGGTAAATTAGTCTGTGGCAGTCTTTTTTGTTTGCTAACAAGTTTTCAGTTGGCTTTTGTAAAGGTTTCAAATTGGCAGTATCTTGGTATTCACAGGATACTAAAATTTCATTTTGGATACTAAAACTTGTTATGCTAGTATCCAAATAGGATACCACATTTTAAAAATCAGGATAGTGGAGAAGACCTTTGTTGGTCTCCCAATGACTTTGTAAAGTCACTGACTGGCCATCCAAGAAATCAAGTTCACTGTAACTAAGGCCCTCTTTACACTATGATGCTACACCTGGTGCTCTAATTTGCAAGTATTTATAAGTATATATATCTAGCATCCAATAGGATACTGTATTCTTATGGTGGGTACCAAAACATTGAACCTTGTTATCCAATAAAATACTGACAAAAAAATTAAATTTCTGACTCTGCTTTTGTCATGAGTAATTTATTTATATAATCCACTTAATGACTATCAAAAATACACCCTAATCAAATAGTTATCTGCTAATAGACAATGCACACAAATGTACCTAGTTACCGGTAATTTATTGTCTACTGCTCATATGACAAATTACTACTTTGGCCAATACCAAATACCAACATTTGTAAATGTGTGTGACAAAGCTTATGATTGCACATGTCCATTGACATTTTGCAGGTATTTTGCCTTGGTCATTTTTCTCATTGAGTGGTTGATCATATTTCTTATTAAGTTTTTAATTTTTGTCCATATAATGGAAAAACATTACACAGCATCTCCAAAACATATTTACCACTTAAAATAATATTCATATCTTCTTGCCACTATATAATATTCTCAAAACATGTATATTCTTTAAGAATGTCTTGCTCAACCTAACTAGCAACAGCTGTTATTTCAATCTTAGCGAAGATGCAAAAACAGTTTGTCACCATGCACATACAGCTTCATGCAATTTGGTGTCATTATTTAGTAACACAAATCTTGAGTAAAAATCCTACTGCAGGGTGAGACTTCCCTGGGTGAGATTTGTTGTTGTTTGTGACATAAATTTTTACGGTATTAAATGGATTGTAAGTATATTGTAAGTATGTGAATCATAATCACAGTATAGAATGCAATGTCTCAAGACATTTCATGAGTGTAGACATTCACATGCATGTCTCCTCCATGCATTTGTTGCATGTCTCCATCCATGTGTGGATGCATGCATCATTGCATCCATATGATTACATGCCTCAAACGAAAAGTCTGATGCATAAGTTTTGTCAATGGACATTCTGATTCTAGTTTAACCAATTCCAGAGGGTTCCCCTGGGCAAATAAAAGTGGCAGTTTGTGGCCAGCACCGCAGCACATGGGTCAGAGCACTCACTTATTAATTGTGACTGTTTGAGGCCAACATAGTGGCACATGAGTTGAAAACTTTTTCTAAACCAGTAGAGACTGTCACTTTACCATATAAAGAAATAGTTACAATACATGCGCCATGCCATTTTGGGAAATATAAAACTAAATTAAAACT
>JAOBAZ010010570.1:0-13465 GCA_026546875.1 Pteroeides caledonicum | reverse complement strand
GAAATGGTTTACTTCCCATATTACGTATCTCCTTCATGTTTCTCATTTGCTAGCAAGATAAGAAATAGACATTGACATAATACAACAATCATTTTACGACCGTTTTCCCCACTTACGCAGTGGGTTGACCGGTGGCTCCCCAAAGCATCCTTCTCCACTTCTCACACTTGTTCGCATCTTCTTTTCTCATTCCATATGCTTTCATGTCCTTCTCCACAATCTGACTCCATGTCGTCCTTGGTCTTCCTCTGACACCCTCTACTTCTACACACTCTACACACTCTAGTCCTAGGCATGATGTTAAACTGTATCCACCTGCTTAAGCCAAAGTTAAGGGTCCTCCCCTAACAGAAAAGGTTGGCGCCAGGAAGGGCATCCGGCTAATAAAAACCCTAGCCACAAAAAGTATTAAACACGGCAGCTATTAAGATGATAAACATGGAGATGGTTAATGAAAGAGATGGAGTAGACAGTAGTCGTCTTCTACGCAAGACAACTACATCTCAAGCTGCAACAAGCAATACTTCAAAGTGGCTATGGAGAACTTATTCTAACTATAAAGATTTTCAAATAAACCATTCAAACTGTGTTAAACCTTATACAACAGAACATATACGGTAATCTTGTTTTGTTTGTTACTTGAAGGAATTAGCTTTTGCTGTTGTCATTGTGTTGCTGTCCTACATGTAATATCTCAAGTCCTTGCAGTTTGATCAAACTGCAAGGACTTGAATGACTTCTGAAAACCAATGATTTCTGGACTGAATTAATTTTGATGCAATCCTAGGACTGGATCAAAATTTTGATCCAGTCCCAGGACTTTTTACCAGGTATCCAGTACCATCATGTGACTGAAATAGAGCAATGTGATTAGTTAATTTGCTCATGAATTATTAATGAGTTTTTGATGGTTAAGGTCCCTAATGATACCAACCTGTTGTACTAATGAGTTTTTGATGGTTAAGGTCCCTAATGGTACCAACCTGTTGTACTAATGAGTTTTTGATGGTTAAGGTCCCTAATGATACCAACCTGTTGTACTAATGAGTTTTTGATGGTTAATGTCCCTAATGATACCAACCTGTTGTACTAATGAGTTTTTGATGGTTAAGGTCGCTAATGATACCAACCTGTTGTACTAATGAGTTTTTGATGGTTAAGGTCCCTAATGATACCAACCTGTTGTACTAATGTTGCTTCAAATGCCACCAACATAAATAATGTAAATACACTGTAATACCAGTATTCATCTAAGCACCATAATCCAACACAAAATACTTGGAAGACAAAAAATGGTGCAGTTGCTCTTTCTTTAAATAGCTCCATGAAGTCGGGAATATCCATTTCTAACCTACAAACAAAAAACAACCAACCAAACATTTTTTCCAATTAACTAACAGTTTCAACTTTGTTTAACAAACAGCAACCCACAAAGTTTAGGGGTAAGCATTTGGACTCTTCAAAACTCTACATTTGGCAGAATGTTACCGGTAACCACGGGAAAGCCATTAGCAAGGTATATTCAAAACTTTTGCAATGCAAAAATAGAAAGCATGTATATCTTTCTCCTAATATTTCAATGTTATCTCTTTATCCTGATAAATCACAGAACACCATTACTTAGACACTTCTTTATTGGTCACAACATCAGTGATCCACCTTCATACAAGGTGTGAAGGTGGCAATGTAGTTCAGAAGACATTAATAAATTTAGTAAACCTTGGAGCCAACCTGGTTTATACTAATATTCTAGATACAATGTAATTATAGTAACCAAGGCTTCCACAGTGTACAGTTATTTTATCATAAGTTAACCCCTTGATGGTAGTTTTCCCTTGACCAGTAACCATTTGGCATTCTAAAACCTGGTAAGAGGCCAGGTGCAGATGAATCTGCCATTAATGGATTAACTTACGTTATTATGCTAATAAATATACTGTCAAAATTTTCTTTTTTGAAGTATGATAACATATCACTTTCTCATTACCATTAACCACTAAGAAACGACAATGTTTTTAAGCTTGCAAATATATGTTATCTATTTGAATGTACAATCAGTCTTACTTGTTTTTTCCATATTTTGTTGAATGTTTTAATATTTCAGACTGTTCTTGATATCCTTTACAATTTTTATAATATCCAATGCTGTGGTTGATAGGAAAATCAACTGGAAGAAATACTTTTTTCTCTTTACTATCATAAATATATTTTAATTTTTGAAATTTAAACCAAACAACTTCTTCATCAGCATCAACATTCTAAAAGAAATGGCAAATATTACAGATCTAACAACCTGAACTCCTAGTAATGAAACCTTAACAGTAATATACCAGTTACACTCTGGTAACCACTCTTAAAACTTTGATTACCACATCCAGCTTTAGGTCAATTTTATTATTTTTCTGGAAAACTAAAACCATTTAGCTCAGGCATTTTATCATGATGGGAAACTACCATGTGCACATACCTTTGAGTGATGTAATTTAACTAGCTCTGGGTACCCATTATTTGGGGTAGGCACAACTTTGACCACGGTGGCTTGGTCTGTGGTATTAACCTGCAAGAAAAAATAAAAAATAAATGAAACTTCTTACATCATAATTATTACATGTGTCTCTAAAACAACAACCTTGACTGACATGGACATGACATTTAGCTACAGTACTGATTTCTCTAATACAGCATGATATTAACTCTAGGTAGTCTAACATTTTATAGTACAATATTATACCTCAAATTTAAATCGCCCAATAGGGAAATAGCTTTTGTACCATGTGATAACGTGACAAATCATGATATCACCAGTTTCAGCCCCAGTTCCCATCACGTGTGCGATAATAGTATTATCACATGGCCCAGGGCCCGGGGCCATGTGATAATACTATTATCACCCGCGCGACGGGAATTGGGTCCGAACCTGTGATATGACATTCAAAATGTTTACAAATGTCAAAACCAATTAGTCATCATGTTATCAAACCAATTAAGTCATCCACGTACCAAGCTTTTATTTTTTCGGTATAATATATCATTTATACACCCTCAGCTCGTGTGATACTGTGAAACATTACCCTCAGTGTTGATATTTCCCTCGGGCGAATATCAACACTTTGGGTAACATTTCACGGTATCACACTCGCTCCGGGTATATAAATGATAATTGTACCATGATGCAGCATATCCTTTTCATTACTTGAAACTAGATGGCTAAGGACTGTGTTGCACTTTTCAACAAGATTTGCAAGGCAAAATATCAGAAGTATAAGTACTTCACTTAGTATATTATAATTCACACTTCAATTATTCACACTATTTGGATTAAGCCAAGTTGCTAAACTGAGATAATAAGGTACATGACTATGTCTGCAAAACTGTGTTAACCATTTACATCAGTTAACATGTATCAAATTAAAAGCATGTTATTATTTTATTACAATATCTCATTGACTTTCTAATATCATATTACATCTTTGTTAATATTTCAGCACATCTCAGGTTGATATCCTGACTTTAAAAGTGAAATTTAACATGTATCAGTTAACAACTGCTCAAAGTGAAAATATTAACAATTGGCACCTCCCATTCCGTACGAATAGCTATGTCAGCACTTGTGTCTAATCAGTTAATAACTGTCCAAGTATGTAATTGCAATTGATAAAAAAAGATCTCAGATGAATATGCATTTGCCATACTCTGCAGTCTGGACTTGAATGCCAAACAATTTTAACACATTTGACTGCATTAATAAGTAAACCACGGTCTATCAAACTATGCTTGTTGTTAATCTAATAAACAATAAACAGAAATGAATTCCAATTCATTCCACTACTTTATATTAGTTTACTCTGTTTAACAATAACACCAGACAATTTCGGTCATCAAAAAAAATTATACATTGATCTATAGCTTAATCAGATTATCTCGAAATGTTCCTTATTGTTAAACTATTAAACTAATAAAGAGAAACCCTTGTCCTTGAAAGACAATGTACAGAAAAAATATAAAAACAGAGTTTCTTCTAATTTAAATAATTCTCTCAAACAATATTAACTAATAAAGTATTGTAATTGTTTTATTATATTTTTTACCACTAATAACGTAGGAACTCATTGTACATGTACTCCCAAGAAATGTTATTTATCTAATATGATTGGTAATAAAACTATAAAACGTTTTACCTTGCTACATGTTAGAAAGCAGCGTACATGGACGGACCACAGACAAAAAAGCCATAACAATATTTGAACAACCACTATTATAACTAAAGTAATAATTCCTAATTCAAAATGATCTTGTACTCCATATACCACCGTCCACAAATACAGCCATGTTAGATAAATTAAAATAAAAGGACCGACGTAAGCGTGCAAATACAATGGTCGACTTCTATATAGTTGATTATATTCAACTTCTTCGCTGGCCGCCATATTGTACTTGAGCTGATCACGATTGTAAACACGCATCACGCGTGAAAAGCCACGCGAACCAAGGAAGTATCCCATTTTTCGGTCTATTCGGTTGGTCCACTGCACTGGCATTTGATTTTGTTTGATTTTTAAATTAATTTGATTTGTAAATGCAACAAGTGACACTTGGGTTTTAGCAAAAGAGATCCCAATGCCTGATACGAGATTTAATTTATAACGTAAAATTTGTTCCGGATGTAAAATTTGTTCATCAATACTCACGAAGCTAAAAGTTCGGGTATTCACGGCTGGAAAAAAATTATAAAATATCGATTGCCCGCAAACTCCATGTCAAAAGCACCGAGTCAAAAGTCCCCAAAACAGATACTTTTTTGTATGGGCTCCCTGTGTTATCAGCACCAGACTTCTCCAAATTAACACAATTCGCGCGACACAAATATAGTAAACATGTGTAAATGATTTATATTTCGAACATTTTACTGCATTTGGTATTTTTATTCTCCAATAAGAGCTCTATGGTTTTTGTTTCTTTTACTGTGAAGGGTATTTTAAACAGGAATAATGAATTTCTCCATGCCGTGTTGCCTACGAAGTCTGAAACAGAATAGGCGTATTGTACATCTTTTGACCTATGGCTATGGCTATGGTAATAAATATACAAAATTACGGATAACGTCTTTCTCTCAACTGACTAGAGAGGTATAGTACAACATAATTAGCCTAAAACTGATTGTATCTGTTGCCGAGATATTTAATAAAGATTTTAAGAGTTATATAAGTCTGTTAAATTATGAGTTGTGCATTAATATTAATTCTTAAAAGCAGTATAATTGGGTATGATCATATGGCATATGGCTATGCATGTTGTTGTTGTGCAGAGAGAAGGGCAACATCTGATTTCCCAGGTTTATTGCAAAATGTATGGTATGAATAAAATGGTGTATGTAGGAGCTGACCAACAGCTTCTTGCAGTTACCCTCTTTCTTTTGTTCCATTGCACCAGTGCTTGACAAAAGCAGCATTATGAATTATCTTTGCATGGTCTTAACATTTGGTAATCTTCATCCCCATGGTTTACTTGCATTGTTTGACAATAGTGAAGTGACATGGAAAAAATGTCTGTGTTTATTGTTACATATGTGGTTTCATTAACATGTATACAGTTGCCCATTAGTGAATTGAGGCAAGATTCCTGGCATTAATATCCTAATTTCCAGCTGAAATTTTGTTTTTGTAGACTAACCTCAATAATTATAAATCACTGGGAATGGAAAGAGATAAACTGGTTCTATTAAAAAATATTCTTTCAATTCACCATCTACCAAGAGAACACAAGAATAAAATACCATTGATTGCCAGCAGTCAAATTAACTGTCAGCAGCAAGGAATTGTAACAAACCAACAGAGTGGTTGCAATAATTCCCTAAATAGCCAGAGTGTTAGTGAACTCACATGTACAGATCTCAAAAAACAACTTTTATTTTGGGAAGATATTCTTTTAAAGCCAAGAAAATTAACCAAAGAAAAACAACATGATCAAAAAGAGCTTCTCTCATTAAATATACAACCAAAGATTTGGTATTGTGATCCTGGTCATAATTATCACAAGAAAACACAGAGAGATTATAACAGGAGAGTTAAAGACCATTGCTTGCAGTTTAATGCAAAGAACATAGACAATAAAGAAACAAAGAATGAAGACTTTGAAAAAGAAAAGAGAGGAAGAAGGCCTTCAACAGAACAGTTGTCACTAGTTTTACTTCGACTAAGAGAAGAGGTATTTGAACTACCTGGTACATATATTGTCGTTGTAGTCAAATGATTACTAAATACATGTAATTACCATATAATATTATTACATTAATATATATATATTAAAATTATTAATATTATTAATAATTTAATAATATAATTAACAATATATGATGTTATATTTTCCTTGATTTTCAGCTACCACACTTTTTTGAAGGTCATCACCGTTATTCTATTTACAGAGAAGATATTTTATTTGTTAATAAACTAACAAGAACAACAACAAGGTTTGTCAGCTTGCAAATGAATTATTATCATAGTGTCTTCTTTCAAATTTAATATCAGGTTTAACCCATGCCTCATGTTACAGACTTTGGGGTACAAATCCCATGTTGGCAATGGGTTAAGTTTCAAAGTCTGACAGTATATGGTGTGAAATGTACACATACAGTCAACAAAATTAATATTCTTACATCTTCAAGCAATTTTTTACTTACTAGGAGTCTAAAAGCTTATAAATTTCTGATGAACTCCATGCAATACACTGGGCGTTTGTTCTGGAGTAATGCTTCTCTTGAAATTGTTCATATTACTAAACATCCAGAGGACAATACTATAAAGATCCGCTGGACAGCCAAAGGCATTCCTTGGTATCATATACCTTTTTATATCCTTACTGGAAAATCTCAAAGTTCTTTGTTTTATAGGTAAATTATATTTAAATATAATGTACTGGTAGTCCATGTAATTAATTTCAAATGTATATAGATGAGGGAGAGGGTACAAATTGAGTCTGTTGGATTTGCAATTTGGAATTAGCCAGGGTAGCTTGAACATGTGCAAAGCAAGGGTAATGGTTTGGTGATTTTGGTTTCTACTTCACATGAATATGCATCATGATTGTTTCTGATAGCTTAATGTAAATGGTGTTTTTTTCAGATATGTTGATGGATTTTCTATTCTTGAGGTTGGTCGAGATGGTTTAGTACACTGTCATCGGTTGGATAAGGTAACCATGAATTATTATAATTAGTTATATTACTTCAAGTGAAATATAACTAAAACAAGGGGGGTTTAGTATTTTAACCACAGTGTAACACCAGGCAATTTTACTCGTAAATTAAAGAAGTCTAGGAGGGAAACAGGTATACCCGAGTCTATCTGCCTAGTACATGTATATCTCTTTCTTAACTGTTTCTTTATTATATCACCAAAATTCAGCCTCTTTAGTATTTTACTTTGTCTAACACCAGATGATTGTACTTGTCAAGTAAAGAGCTCCAGGATGGAAAGAACAAAGTACCAGGGAACTATTCAAACTGCTGGATTGTTTTTTACACTTTATTTTCAGGTAATACCAACCTCGACACCTGAACGCCAAAGATGGAGTCTTAGGGCACAGATCCTAGCTCTACTTGGCCTAGCAGAAATGGAAAGAGGAGCTTGTGAAGCATTTCAAACTGAAGACATATTGAAAAAAGCTTAGATATATATAACATTATAAAAATTACAAAACCAAACAAGGAAATATCAATAATTCCATAAAGTCTAAACATTATCCCTATGGGACAAAGTCCTAATAACATTGGTTTATAAACTATCAAATTTTAACGCTTTGTAGCCGAATGGTCACTGTTTTAGCCACCATTAGGATTTTATTCTGTTTAATGCCAGACAATTTGTCCATGTAAAAACTGTGGGTTAGTAAGGGCTAAACCACTATTTTAAAACAGTTGCTTTGCTGCTCAAATGACATGGCCTGTATAAAAATTTGTTTGCATACACTTAGTTCATGAAGCCAAGCCCAAATATGATTTCACTTTATTTATAAAGCTTGTCAAATGTTTTCATATTTAATAGTATATTAACTATATTTTACACACATGGCATGTTACAAGCTATATATTATAAATAAACGTAATATTGTATTTAATAAATATTGATTGGTAAATGCTTTACAAGTATTAAAAATTGGTTGGTTTGTTTAACGGGTATTCCATTTTTACTGTATTTTTCATTTTGCACACACCAATGATGAGTTGTCCACAATCCAACTCTTTATAAAACATTTTTCTAATGTCCTTCAAGCAAGTACGTTTTCTATTTTTCATCAATTCTGCTTTTATGGAGTTGAAATGCTGGTGTCACCCACCTTCCACAAGAGCACTGCTCACCTTAAAATTTGAAAAAATAAAAATGCTAGTGTCAAATCCTAAAATTTTGACACAATGTACAATAAGAGTACAGATATCCATGAAATATACTGTAATGTAATTACCAGCCCAGTTAAATGATCCAATCCTTCCAGAACATTTTGGACATAAAAGCTAGAACAAAAGGTTTTGCAGTGCTACTTAGGTTAAACCCAAATGGGAAATGAATTTACTTGAAGGGTTATTATGTAGAGACATTTTCTTTTTTACCTTGCCTCGTAATGTACCAAGAAGAAATGGTTCCATCCATTTGACAGGTTCAACAAAATATGATGTGCAACTATTTTTATTTGTAATTTGGTCTTCTTGAATAAATGATTTTTTGTACCATGGTAAAAATTCCTGTCCTGTTCCTGGGACATGCTCAAGACAATTACTACCTTTGAATAACCGGCACCTAGAAAATAAATTCCTCGAGTAAGATTGTGAAGAATGAATTTCTTGTGAACATTATGTCAGTGTAGTCTTATAATTGTCCTGGTACATGTCAAATATCACAATATAACAATTATTTCTCTGCTATATGTATGCAGTTTCATAGATTCATCCTAATACTGAATGATGCAAATATTAATACCTGCACTTTCTACACTTATAAATCTTTTCTTTTTCACCTAAAACTGAATCTGCAGAACTTGTTAAATCTTTCAATACTTCACCAGATACTTGCTTACAACCTAAATATGTAGTTAAAAAAATAAGAGTTTGTCCCAGGACAATAACAGTTACATTTGTAACTACCAGTACCGTAATGGCTATTTTTCTTGATCATGCAAGTGTTGGCCAGCAGCTCTCCTAATTCCCCAGCTCTGTTGTCAGCTTCTTGTCTCAATATGTTTTAAATATCACTATTGTGACAGCTTAGTGTTAGAATGTACAATTAAAAAAAATTACATATACCATTTTTTTGCAAGTCATTTGCCAGTATTTGTAATCTGAATTGTTTGTACAAAGAACAACTTGTGTCCACTTGTTTTCCCATTGCCTCAAATAACTGTAGTTGATATAAAAACCCAGGGTTAGGACTGGAAAATTGAAAAAGTAATGAATTACAGCATAGTCTAGTCTATCTTGTCAAATAGTTGCAGAAAAAACAAAAGTAGTATTTCTTCCTACTTTGCTTTAGGATAAACCATTTTGAGCTCCTCCATTGCCTGGTTTACAGGAATATTTTGTGTTTTGATTATAAAAGCTAGGATTATTGTTGCACTTCTTGATACTCCAGCTAAGCTATATAAAATACATTGAATACTTTTGTAATAATTAATACAGTTTTTTAATACAGCATAATTGTAATACAATGAACAATCAAATAGAATATATCAGTAAGATGTACTAATAAAAGTATTTCAATAAAATTATTGAAGATGTCCAAGGCCTGCATTTAACAAGTAAACTAGTGTGATATTAGAGTACAAATTCTGATGAATACAAACAGTCAATCACTAAGGTTCACTGACCATTACTACATTTATTATACATTATTACTAGTACCTGCTAATGAGTTAATATCTGAAACCTAGTATCATAGAGAAACCAGTAACATAACATTGAGCTTCATAATATAAATTACATTTGGCTACAATTGGCTATTACATTTAATATCTGCACCCCCCTGTTGAGGTCCCTTCGTTTTCAATAGCCCTAAATATCGCTACCCTGAAGAATTATTATTGAAGACGAACTCCTTAAAGAAATTGGTTGTTTATACCCCCAGAAAAAACACTATATTTTACACGTGATCCCTTAAGAAATTTACCTCAGAAAGCCCTACCCCCAAAGAATTCCGTTTTCATTTTAGCCCTAAAAAATTCCATGCTTATTAGTCATTAACTTGAACATGACCCCAACTACATATCCGAGGTTCCAACAGGGGGGTGAAAATATTAAATTCAGTAGCCCAATTATGCAGGCTGTGATGTATTAGAGATATCTACGACAAGCATGTTCTTACCAGTGAACTAAAACTTTACTTTTCTCTAATCCTATTTGTATAAATTCAACACAATCATCAAAATAGCTCAGTAAATCAGTCTCAGGTTCATCCAAACACGCCACGTGTTTCAAGATGATGTCATGTTGTTTCTCACTGGAACATAATGGTTCTGTGTCTAGTGTAAGTATAAAACCTATCCCATCGTTAGCACTTAAGCACTGTAGTCCATCTTGTCGGCTTCCAATATAAACCTTTTCACAAATTTCCTTCATTGCAACTTTTCAAATCGTGCATGTCGTTTTATAATCATAAGTACTTCGTGTAATACGATCATTTCAACTTGGCGGACAGTTTGCCTGCATAAAGGTGGTTTCCATTCAGTGCAAAATGTCGCGCGACCATGCACTTAATTTGGAATTGAAAGCTGTCAAGTGGAACGCATTTCATTAGATATGGTTGAGAAGACACAATTCAAAAGACAGCGATCGCAAAAAGTCGATCACGCAACATTTTGCACTGAATGGAAATCCGCCTTAATAATGCTCCTGTAGCGGATACATCACAGGAGTACTTGCTATGACATGCTCCCAAACAACCCAGAACAGGAGATAAATTCAGAATATTTTCACATAAAGCGCTTGGAAGAATATCAACCTCGTACCCAGGAAGAATACCCGAGGAAATTGTCCCTTTTGACTAAGTTCTTTAATTTTCATTGCTGAACAAAATCTCCAATTTTATTCCAGTGCGCTTAGGCACAGAATTCAATTTCAACCAAAATGACAGAGAAACGACTTCGTTGGCAAACGCGCAGTGAATGGATCAATCGCCCTACAGCGAGTCATCCAAGTTAATGATTGACACTATATAACTTTTTCAAAAAGTTGTTATAAATTTTGAGTTGGAATGTCTGGTCTACCTTAAATCAACAAATACTTTTTATAAATTACAGGTTTGGTGTCATCAGGCCGAGGTTACAATAAGTGAAGTACTGTTAAGGGATATATATATCTCGCGTGGGTAAGATATCCCCCGTCGGTGGAATATTTTTTGCCAACTTTGATGTAAACTACTTCGACATACACTTCTTGTCAATTTTGATGTGGGGAGATACTATACATCAAAATAATATAACAGTGACGGTAATGAAAATGGTAAAATATGACGTTTTTTAGTTCGTGGCAAAATTAACTCAACTGAAACTGGATGACGTAAGGACTTGGACACAACCTCGAACCCAGGGAGTAACGGGGGTCTACGACCCTGGGTACCAACCTCGTACCCAGGGAGTAACGGGGATCTACGACCTTGGGTACCAACCTCGTACCCAAGGAGTAACGGGGTCTACGACCCTGGGTAGCAGCTTCGTACCTAGGGAGTAACGGGGGTCTACGACCCTGGGTACCAACCTCGTACCCAAGGAGTAACGGGGTCTACGACCCTGGGTAGCAGCTTCGTACCCAGGGAGTAACGGGGATCAACGACCCTGGGTACGAGGTTGTATTGCACAATGCGCTAAGTAATCAACCTTCACAAATTTTATTAACTAAAATATATATTTCATTTCTTATATTATACTAAATTATACTACAATAATTAATATGTGTGTAAAAAATATAAATTTGTTACATGTACGAAAAAAGTAGAACCATGTATTACATGTAGGTTGGTTATTAAAATTTATTCTATATTATTAATTTAAGTCTGGATTTTGAGACGACAGATGGTCCTAAACAAAGATTAAAATACAAAGTAATGTTAGGCAGGATTTTATGCTGTGTGAGGCACAAAAGGGGGCATTAAATGGATTTCACACAGGTTGCTAGGGTGCCTGGTTACGTGAAAATGAAAATTACAGTTGCGTTTGTTGTCAAGCTAGGCTTGACCTGTCCCAACCACCCAATGCAGTTTGACACGAATAAAGTAATGATTTATGAATGATTTATGCAATTTATTAAACACAAAAATTAGGCATTGTGTGTTGCACGGTGGCCGCATTCCTAGCATGTGAGAAACGGACACTCTCATGAGACGCGCATGCGCAAATTTTGACGTCAGACTTTCATTTTCCTCAATGTGCTGGGTTTGCTGTCCCTAATGCTGACAACCTGCACCACTAAGAGTGAAATCAAATCTCAGAACACGAACCTGTAAGTTTTGTCTTGCACTACCAAGTGTCTGTCGAGTTTCGCTCACTAAGACAGTTGAAAAAATTGATCAGTAAGTGGAAAATAAATATGAGCTACGTTGACCTTTAGCCACTACATTAAGCGGTTTTTAGTGGGGAGATAAGTACCGGAAGGGATATAAAGGGATATGACACATCAATATACTTACAGCGAGCAAAAAGTGACCGCTCCACTTCTTTTCTCATACGACTTGAGGACTAAATCAACAAAGAACAAATTTTCTTTTCTACTCCATATCAATAATTGTATTGTTGAGAAACACAAAGTTATAATTACCTCAAGGCGAGTTGCTGTATTCTCCAAGATCTTACTTTGACTTAAAACTCTTTTCTTTAAAGCAGTAATTTCTTTTTGCAGTTCTTCGTTCTTAAAATACAAAAAAAAACTTTTAGTAACGCAAAAGTACAACCTTAAATAACAATTACAAAAACCCTCTCCCTCTAAAGTTGTTCAGTTAACAGGTGTAATACATTCAATTACTCTCGATTATATTATGATACCTGTTTAGTTAGACGATCAGCCGCAGTGGGACCAGATGAGAGATGTTGAGCCCACAAACGGTCAAGTAACATGTTGCTTTTAAACAAATGTGATCTTAACGTTTCTAATTCCTTTTTCAAATCAGCAAGCTAATAAACAGAAGTGTAGAGATTGAATACAACGATATGTTTAAATATAGTGTATAATATAGTGCTTTATGGCATTATCATATTTCGGCAGAATATGGTTTGGTGCTATATTATAGTTCGCATGGCATGTGGTATGTATGGTATGGCGTGGTATGGTGTGGTATGGTGTAGTGGTGTGGTATTAGTGTGGGGTGGCGTGGTATAGTATGGTGTTGGGAGGAATGGTATGGTGTGGTATGGTGTAGTGTGGGGTGGCGTGGTATAGTATGGTGTTGGGAGGAATGGTATGGTGTGGTATGGTGTAGTGTGGGGTGGCGTG
>JAOBAZ010010459.1:0-13465 GCA_026546875.1 Pteroeides caledonicum | reverse complement strand
ATAGAACTGTTTAACCAATCAGATCTTTATCTAGGTATTTTGAATTTTAAATTACAATTCTATATTTATTCTGACTGGCGCTAGATCCGCCGCTGCGGCCAAGAATTTCGTCACAGTGCTGTAGAGACGACGTTGTCCAAATGAACTGTGTGTAGTGAGTGGCAAGGTGGGTTAAACCTCTTGACCTTGTCCACATTAACATTTTTTATGTGGAAACATTAATGCGGGAACGTTTATGTGCCACATGTATTTTCCATCTATTACAATTTTTCCCGTACATACGGCAAGTAAAAGTTATCACAAAAGGTTTATGTACAAATATTTGCACAATTTTAAAATCACTGACTCTGTTGTGACACTGATCTCATTGTGCAAAAGTCAAAAACCCGTGCAAGTTCGCGCCTCAACAGACGTCTTGTGCAAGTTTGTTCAGGAGGCTGCTTCGAACGCCAATGAAACATGTTTAAAACAATTTTGAATGAATTCAGAATATTAAATGTGAATAATAAAGTATATCAAGTAATATATTTTTGATATTGAAAATGTTACAAGCTAATATCTCAACCATACCACAAACGATTCTGAGCACCAGACGGGGATGTCGATGTCGACGATCACAAGCTTGCTAGGCACTTGTTTTAACCAGCAAACCACTAAGACCCATGTGGGACGCCTTATTTAAGTATATATGCAACAACACCCACAATAACACGTTTTATCATCGCAGTTTCCATCACCAGTGACTTTAGCGGCTAGAATAACTACTGTATCAAGATATCGCAGGATTTAATCCCTGTTTGTGCTCAATTGTTCAATTTCATTAATTTAGCACCATTTTTCCAATAAATAGAATGAAATTAATACTTGGTTTTTTGAGATATTAGTTCGAGACAACTCAATCATACAGTATTGCATATACCCCAAGCTACCATTCCGATAATATTTTTGTCTATTTTAAATACAACAAATATTCTAGTGATGACGTACCCACGAAAAGCCGTTGAAACTTTACGTCATGTCTTGAACAAAAGGAAAATCTACTTTTTTTGTACTGTGTTTAGGGTCAGCGGAAGAGCTCAAAACATTCTTTAGCAAGTTTGAAACAAACCTAAAATGGAAAGAAAGAAAATTACAGGAAGTATGCAGGGATACGTCTGGTAGAGTTACCGTGTATTACAGTTGTTAAAGCTTTGTGTATTCTTGGCAGGCTGAAGAATTTTATCAAAGTAAGAATCGTGAACATAGTGCATTAAATGTCGAGAAGGATGATGCCTTGGTAAAGCATGCGAGACTAGAACAAGAGACTGAGGTAAATATAGATTACTTCATTGTTTGTAGGTGGGTACGATTTTTATCAACATCTGAGTAGCTGGTTGTGTCTCCTGCGGTTGGAGTCGCATTGCACACGCTCCCGGGGTCCCGTACGTGGCATACTCACTGATCTCATAGTACACTGGATAGAGCTTCCTGAAATATATCGAAAGTGAAGCCAGAGTTAACGAACTTGCGGGACAAAACAGAGGTAAAAGACAACCTCATGGATGTCCTTATCAGTTCGCAGCACTAAAATTGATATCCAATCTGGGACAAAATCTGTTGTCTCTTGAGAATCATAACGAAAGCGTATTTTGGGAGCACAACTATAACATTTTCTTAACAAAACACATTGGTTGTATAGGGAAGAGAGGTTCTAAGATAGGTGGAGCATACTTGTAGTGCTCCACTTGTTGCGTCATCGGTTGTAGTGTAATGATGTTAGTTATATAACCCGCAGGACCTTTTAGGGGTTTTGAGTCGGGTGCATGGAGCATAGTGCCCCACATGTTACCTCATCAGTTGTAATGTATTCATGTTAGTCATATAACGCTGAGGATCATTTTGGCAGCCTGTTGGCCCAATTCTTTGTTTAGATTATTAGTCACCATCTCCCCCCTCGAACGAAAGTTTTAACTATTTTTATTTAGCTTAGAATTGGATTAGTTGTTTTCATTTTCGAGTAAAGTGTTTTAGAGAAGCTGAAACCATTTTTTCAAACATGAAATGTACTATCTGTACGAGTGACCATAACGTAAAGCGTTTTCAAAACACGTATTTCAACAGATTGCAGTTTATAGAGACATATTATTATTGATATGGGGCACGTAAACAAGATCTGAAGTCGATGATAAAGTTACGATTATTGAACTTAGTAGAAGTGTTTGCAATTAACGTCTGCAAATACCGTTTCCGGTAAAGCTAGAACCAAATGATTTTTTTACTCTATATTACTATATATCTATATACTACTCACATCGTCCCCTGTCGTCCTGTACAATGTTATGAAAACGTTATGTATTTATGTGCAGGTGTGTCAGTCCAACACTGAGTGGGGGTGGACAGGGGAGACGGCTTGCATGCCAGGTTTTTGCAAAATTTGAATAAAATGAAAATATTCTCAATTTTGTCCAAGATTGCCTAAAATGCCAAAATACACAAATTGTAAATATCCCGGGAAACCTTCACGTTAGAATTAAACATGTATTGTTTGGGGAAAGACGATGTCAAATCATTTCGTTTTCGGTGTCCATTGACTTCCTGCGGTGACTTGAAGGGGACGAGAAGTAGGACACATACCGGGGGTGGTGAGCTAAGATAGATCCATTGAGATGGAAGTGGAACCACATTTAGATGGCTTACTTTACGATTAAAAGAAAGATTTAAAGGTATTTCAGCGGCTTTCTACAAGCAGTAGTCTTTTGCACAAAAATCAGAAAGCGAAATGTCTTGTGGAGTACATTACCGACGAAGTACCTTGATGTACCACGAAGTACACCTAAGTAAGATTAAAATGGTATTACTGCTAAATGGTTCGCTTAACTATTTGGATAAGTATTTACAGAGTAGTTCGGTGGTTTTGTAAGTGCAACAGTCTCCCACACATTACTCATGGCACATTAGGGCATTACTATTAAAATATATAGTATCCCAGAGAAAAATCTTTATTTACCAGGTAAAGCATGGAAAAGAACCACTTCTTTCCCTATTTACCATTGCGGTCCTTCATGTACTTTGATGTACTATTTACAAAACGAGTTGGAGGGCTTTATCGGTGTATAAAGGCGCGAGCCGAAGGCGAGCGGCTTTGCACACCGATAAAGCCCGCATAACGAGTTTTGTAAATGGCTTCAAAAATGTCAGTCATTAGTATTGTTTATAAACTAGAAACCATTCTTAAATTTATAAAGACACTGATGTTTTATTAATGAGTGTTCTATCAAACGGTAGAGACATCGATTAAGCTTTAATTTCTTTTGTATTTTCCTCATGAATTATTAATGAGTTTTTGAAGTACATGTAGGATATGGCATATCAGTCCAGTTCCTTGCAAAAACGAATAAGGAACATATTTACCTAGCTTTGTCGTTATAAATACTGTACTATATCTATAAAATTTGTCATATTATACCTTAAAATAAGGCGAGCACATCTTAAAATGAAATTTTTCATTGATTAAAATATTCGTTGTTTTATAGAGACATAAATCTAATATAATTGAAAGAGACATGATGATTGTGGAACAATCAAATTTATTTAAATTTGCTGGTATGTTTTCTTGTATTTAACTTATCTCCACGTGAAATAATTTCATCGCGTCGTTTGCCATACTCAAAATAATCTCACACCACATTCACAGTATTTGTTCTTGTTTTATTTCTTGTTTTTTTTTTGCTTTCCAGGTTTTGATAATCCCCCGTTTACCCAAGAAATGGTGAGCTTGTTCTTGGCAAATTCAAAAGATTGTTACCAGAAGTTGATTCAACATGGAAAAGACTCCAAGGTAAACTAATTACGGTGGTAACAATTATACTTAACAATTAGATTATGAGGTCAAGTTTTCTTTAAGCTCATATAGTTGACCAGCAGGAAGCGCGAATCAACTATTAGTTACAGAAATCGGTAGCGAATTGTTTTAGTAGCAAGAAAAATCTATAGAATAATATTCCACAAGATGTTTAATAATTCATTCGTATTTTTTAAAACAAAAACGTGGTCTAAAACGCCGTTTGTGTTACTCGTTATGTATCGACGAATGGATAGCGAGTAGTCAAATTTGCTTGATTTTCGATACATTAATACTAGCTTCTTACCACAAATTTCTCCACAAAAATTGTGAAGACGATAACGATGATACGTACACTTAAAGGTAGTCTACACGTAGCCTATCCACACGTACATCTACACGTAGATGCACACCTATAGTGACACGTACAGGCATTGTACTTTATGTACGTGTACCACACGCCCATATAATCATACCCATATTGCTACACTTGTCAGACGTAATGGCACTATTAATCATAATGAGGCGTAGCCTACGTCATAGACCCTACTCGTTTCCTCGTAGGGTCTATGCGATTAGCTCGAATAGCTTGCCCCCCACATACGTCACATTCGTTCACGCTTTTGCATAAATTAGGCTTATACAACCAATATGGCGGTCACGGCAAAGCAATGAAAAAGCAATGAAACTTGCAGCCAAATTTCTTCAGGTAGAAAAATTTAACGAAGGCCAAAAAGTTGCGCTGAAGCAGTTCTTTCATGGAAAGAAGATTTTCTTCAGTGCTCATACGGGATATGCTAAATCCTTAGTTTTTCAATTCATTCCAATAATCGCAGTCTTTCTTGATGACAATATATTGGGAACAAGCGTTGTTTTGGTTGTCCCCGACTGATATCTCTAATGAAAGATCAAGTGAAGAATTACAACGGCCACCTGGGTATTAGTGCGGCGGCAATATATAGCGCACAAGATGAAATAATATTGCAAAACATCGAAGATGGTATATATGTTCTTTAGTGTATACGTCTCCCGAAGCAATGTTAGCCAACAAGATGATGGAGAACCTTGACCAGCTCAAGCAGCTTTTGCGACAACTGTGTTGCCATAGCTATTGATGAGGGACATTGCTTAGTTCACTGGTACGTCTGTGTTACAAAATGCCAATTGTATTAAAATTTAATATGCATAGTATGTTGATTAATGTAAACCGTCTTACTGCAGAACCGTTTACTTCCATTTCTCATATAATATTTCCAATACCAATTAATGTTTAAAAAGTCGTAAGGGAAGTTTAAAGATTGATATATTTTACCAAAAATAATTTTGACACAAATTTAGCTTTTGTAAGACCATACTAATGTCAATGACTGCATTTTTAAATTTCAGGGGGAATCGCATAGCTCAAATGAATTACTATTTTGAATTTGCTACTCGAAATTAATTGAGCTGAAGTCATTGCTTCCTGGTGGAAAGTATGCTATTTTTACTGCAACTGCAACTAGTATGACGAAGATGACTTCGTTCGACATGCTGAGTTTCCCACTACAGGACACATATTGTGTGGAAAACTCACCTGCAAGAAGCAACATCTGTTACATGTTCTCTTACATTGATAAGATTCTACAACTTGAAACTGTTTTCCAAGATTTAATTGATGAACTTAAAAAATTCAAGAATGAAACTAGACGAACAATAATTTTTTGTCAAACAAGGAAACTATGTTCTCTACTTTACCGGATGTTTTGCCTGGCATTGGGAAAGGTCCAAAGCTACGAATAGTTGACATGTTTCATGCTGGAAGCCCAAATTCAGTAAAGGAACATAATATAAATGAAATAAAATGAAATGAGAAGTCATTTGAAAGTAATTTTCTGCACCATCGCTTTTGCCATGGTTATCAATAGCCGAGACACACACCGGAGCTTTCAATTTGGTCCACCACAGACTATAGAATTTTTTGTACAAGAATCAGGGAGAATTGATCGAGATGGAAAGCAGTGCATTTCTTATGTTTTACATAATGGACTATTAAGTAGCCAATGTAACAATGACATGAAGCAAATGATCCGTACCGAATCTTGTTGAAGAGACTGCATTTCAAAGGTATTCTCTGTTTCTGAGAATCAACCAATTGAGAAGTGTCTATATATGTTGTGACAATAGACCGAATCAGCCTTGTATGCAAATTACCCATTTCGATGTTTACACATACTTATGAAAGATGCTTTCTTGTCAACGCCATGATATAAAGACCTAAATGTATTCCGATCACAATAATGATATTCCAATATAACAATGTATTCCAATCACAATAATGATACAAACTAAAATTTACATCTCTCAAAAGTATGGGTAAACATCGAAATGGGTAATTTGCATACAAGGCTGATTCGGTCTATTGTGCTTTGCTTTGCCAATGTGAGAACATTTTGGTAAGAATGTTGTGCAAACACATAGTAGAAATCATGACCAGTGTCCGATGCTCAACGACAGGAATTGCATCACAAGCTATTGGTGACATGCTTTGGTGACATGGATGTTGATATTGATAATCTGGTGTTGGAGGAAGAATTGAAGAATGAAATTATTAATGAAGGCTGGGAAGAAGTGAGGGTGACCCCTCTTTAATTGTTATAGGTGATACATTGCACAGTCATTTTATTAACCCGGAAACATCGGTGGCGAATACTTTGGCAGAGTTTGTAACAAGTGAGCAGAACAGTGTTATTTATTTAATGCAGCAATACAAACCCCTGAATAGTAATTATTGTAATTATGTTATTTGTAAGTATTTTACAGTAATAGTGATCTTATACAAAGCTGAAATAAAAACTACAATATAGTGTACCACCACTACAGTATTTACATATTAATATTTTAATTACGTGACACCTCCGTCAGATGTTATTTTGTGTAGATGATTCGGGTTGAAAAAGTATAATTTAATATTTTACTGGATGTTGTATTTTTTACAGTTGCTACTACATGGCAGACATCTCGTACAGTAAACTTTTAACTGTTGTGTTGGTGGCAATTGTGCATAACATAATATGAACACTTTAAGTAATTGATGTGTTGATAGCTACTGAACACTTGAAATTCAATAGTAATTGTTGGACACACAATAGTATCAATTATCAATTAGTTCTTCAACGAGCATACTTGTTCAAGTAAACCTGTTTTTTGTGTTCATTAACCCATTTAACCCTTTAGTTTTCAAGATATTTTTCTTTTTTTCTTTGTTATCCTATTGCCTTTGTTTTGTTCTAGTAGGAATTTGTTTGTTCTTTGCTGTCAGGTGTACCTGACATTGGGAATTAAATGGTTAAACATAGCAGAGACTCTGAAGTCTTCCAATAAAGTGTTTGTAAGCTTGCCTCCCCTTTTTTTTGACATTACACATCTCGTCAAAGTTATCGAGAAGTTGCTTATTCAGTGTCTAAACCCTTCAGTGACGATCGTGGAACTTCTGACTTAATGCATTTGCACCACGTTTCTTCATTAGTGTCTTAATTACCCTATTGAAATGCTCCAGCGACACGTCAAGAGGAATGTTTTTTCCAACATTTGTTTTTGCTTTTGAAAATCTGTTACAAATAAGCCTGTGAGCTGCACATGGGGTTAATAGTGCATTATTTTAACATTTCAAGTAGGGGGCTTCCAGAGCATATTTTCTACTCCCTGCACCATCTTGCTTCAGAAACAAGAGCATAAACTTCCAGGATCTTACAATCCTTGCACCATCACCTTCAAAAATTCCATTAACGAAGTTTTTGACCAGGATGTCAATTTCTAAGAAACTTAATTGGTAGTTGAAAACATCATCTCATTTAATTGATCTCTTGTGGCTGTTGGTGTACTGCAATATTGGTACAGGTGGCAAACCATGTGAACCCCCGCGTTCACTCTTCCTTTTACCATTATACTTGTAAGGCTCGTCACATCCAGGAAACCTGCACTTAGAGCGAAATAGCAATACATTTTTTATCGTCCCCAATGAAAGAACTCTTAAACCTATTTAATAACTTAATTTACAGATTTCTTGTATCTTTCTTTGTTTTCGAGATATTTGATTCAAATTTGGTAAAATTGGATAACGTCCGCCATCTTGAATAATCACGGAAGTGGTGTGACGACACAACCAGGGTCACGCGAAATTTGTTACCTTGAAGACTGTATTACGATGTTAAGTTAAAACATGATTGTTTGTTGCTTTGTCATTTGTTGTTTGTCTGGTGTCAGTGACACAAATTGTCCTCTTAACACAATCACACAGGAAGAGTTTTTTTACGGTTTCCCTCGTTATGACGTCACCAAAACCTAAGCTAATTAAGCCTAGTCAACAACGTCTAGCCAGCTTTTAAGTGAATATTCTGCAAAACGAAGAGAGATACAATAAATATATAAAGTAAGTTATTAAATAGTTTTAAGAGTTCTTTCATTTGGGACAATAAAAAATATATTGCTACTTCGCTTTAAGACTGGAATCAGATTCTTTCCTCTTTAGCTCGTCACTTTCAGCTGTGTGGACTTTTTGGAGGTGTAATTCAATCTTCTCAGAGCCAAGAATGAACTTGTCGGCTACTTTTTTAGCAAAAGCTTTTAAGAAAAGGTTCAGGTTATCCTTAGATGCAGCCTGTAGGCTGGGAGGGATGATAACACTTGAAGTCTCTGCATTGATGCCGTTGATACCCAACTCATTCATCCCACCAGCAACAATCCTGGCATCTTTTTCAGCAAAACCAAATGCTTGGTAGAACTGACATTCTTACTGACATCAACTGTAACACTTCGTCTGTTGATAAAATTTCGATCAGCGAACAATGTACACTGGTCTTTAGGCGTGTTTGGACGGTAAATCACCTAGTAAAATGGATGTAAATATGCTTAATTTTTAAAGTTATTTATTCACTAACAACTTGACATAAATTGTACGTAATGAATATATCATTCGAAGCTCGACAATCAGAATACAGTATAGAATACACCAGTGATAAGCTATTACATTTAGTATCCGCACCCCCGGTTGAGGACCTCGCAATTCTTTGGGGTCACGTTGAAAATTACTTCCGACTTCTTCAAGGGTCAGGTTAAAATAACCATAGCATTCTTTGGGGCTACCCAACTATTTCTCTAGTTAATTTCTCCGGGAGTCAGATCTAAAATATGGGATTTCTTTAGGGGGTAGTGACCTATTTATTTGAGGGTACTCGGTCTCAGACAGGAATTCTTTGGGGTAGGATTGTTGAAACCGACGTCTTAGGTGGGACTGAAAAAAAACAAGAGGGGTGGTGCAGGTATTAAATGAAATAACCCAATATAGATATTGATGGAGGTTTCTCATGTCGGCTATGTTTCTGGTGAACATCAAAGTTCCAACAAAGAATATACATAGCGGTAACTGGCGGAATTTTGACCGCAAACATGGCTGCTCTGAAAAACATCTCTTGTATATTATCATTTAGATACCTCTAGGAATTTCATTCCTTCATGAAATTCAGCAATTTAGAAAAGATTGCCGTCATTACGACCTTCAGGTGTAAACCCATTGGAAACTTCCATGAAACTATTGACACCACGTTCAACAGTTGGTCTCCAACAAGTGCTTGCTTTCCATAAGTATCTTCACTTGCATTGAAATAGGATGGGACATATTGTTGGATTTTATTGAGGATTTTACGAAATCCATCACAACCATCCTCATTTTCATATGTAACACCAAGAAATGTCTAGAAATAACAAAAGTACATAAATTAAGTACAAGCTGGTTTGCAGTTTGCACAAGTTTAATCATAATTGTTATGCCTTATGGTCAGTAAAGCCACATGTCGTTGAACATTAACTCCCACCCCTGGAATTTAAAGTCACATTCAGGGTAACCAATTTTTACATCCAACATGCCATACAGTAAAGACAAGGTGTCCAAATAATGAACTTGCACTACTGGGATACATTTGGTATGCTTGATAGTGTGTTATATGAATATGCTGGATTTGGGGACCCTATAACTCAATGTTTAACCCTTTCCCGACGGGACTTTTCACGTTGACGAGTAAAATCGTCTGGCGTTAGACAGAGTAAAATACTATATGAAAGGGCACATCCATCGGGAAAGGGTTAAGTATGTACAGTTGCATCTTTCTTACATTTTCTGTCTGTTGCTTCATGATCTTTGAATATTGATGTGTATGTGAGAAACTGCAACATGGCTCTTTAACCAAGGGAAGTCTTGCGTAAGGACTCTGGCCACCAGATCAACATAGTTATCATTCTGCAATTTATGTTCATGTTGGTTTGGACAGCATTTTCCATTTTCCGTGTCCATCAAGTTGCATATCGGTTCATTGTCAGGCAAATGATTACCACTGACCCGATTTTCTGTTGCCATTAAACTACAAAAGTGTGCGTCAGGATTTTGGCGTTGTTCGGTCATACCATGGGTAAACTGGTGAATGTCTACAATGCACTAGTTTTCTACCACTGTCAGCTGGTAAAATCTTATTCTCAACAACATCACTGGCATCAGGTTGGGAAGTGCTGATTGTGGATTCTGTTGACTCTAGGTCACCTTATAAATCAATAATTATAGCAGCTTTTCTTTTAAAAAATACCAAAAGCTTTTTAGCTGTGGGTGGTGGCTGAATATCCAGGTTCTCACTTTCCCATATATGGGCAAGTGATTCAAGCAGCTTCTGCAGCTACTTTCCATTGTTAACAGAGGGCTGTTTTTCTTGTTGTGTAGCATAGTCCACAGTTTCAACTGTGCCCTTTGATGGGATGGCACTTTCAGCACTGGCTGGCACTTCTTGAAACTTTGCATCATCTGACACCTTCTTCAGAATTGCTTGGTCATGGCTTTTTCCAAACTGATCCATTTTTTTGTGGAAATATGTAATGGAAGGCTCGCTGGCAGAGAGCTTGCATTCTTTTAATTCTGTTCTAAGCAAGAGCAAATAAAATTGGTTGGAAAACTCCAAAGTTGGGGTGATTATAAGCTCATTTTGAATGTATTGAGCGAATATTTACCTTGTTAACCACCAATCTGGAGGTGACTAATTGTTTTTGTACAAATTCCAGAGTTTGGTTGAATACACAGAGACAATAGCTTGAAAGTGAGTCAAGCAATGACATCTATTGTAATATGGCAAATATTATAGACACACCACTGTCTTTATACAAAAATATCAAAAAAAAACCCCCAAGAATTATGTGATTTTAAATTGCAGTGTTTTCCTTAGAACTCAATCTTCTACCTAATGCCATATAGACTATTTGAAAGAACTTCTGCAGAATAATGGATTAATTAAATGTACTTACTGTAAAGCCAGAGACTTGAGTAATAATTGCCAAGATCAGTTGTAATGCAGTCATGTTTCTACCTCGGTTTTTGAGGCAAACTGCTGCTGCTACAGATGCACACTGCAATGATTTTTTACTTTGGTCTTCACCAGGACGGCTTGTAGTTTTTAATACAAGGTGGAACAATGGAACCCTTTCTTGCAGCCGATTTTTTCAAATGAAAAATTGGCAATGCTCTCCTTGTCAGTTTTCCGCAAACAGCTTTCCTCGTATACCTTGGCAATCTTCTTGGGCTTACCCTTGCACACCCAACGCATTCACTGTGTATTTGTCTTGCAATTTCTTCCAGGAAATGTTCTTGCAGCTTCTTACATCTCCCTGGCGATTTGTTTAAAGGTCGCTCTACAAATCACCTTACGAAGGGAGGATAAATCCTTATCTAACACCTTTAGCCTGACCTTAGAGGGCCATTATATTTCTACAGTCACCTCGCAGGGATTGTCTCTTGTACGGGTCTCTGAAACATCAGTTTTTACAGGTGAAATACTGTTCAGTGGCGGCAAAACATTTCCATGTAGAGAGTGTTGTTGGACACATAGCGATGATGTCATAAATTGCAGTGGTGTTGTACTATGTGTCGAAGGTGCATCAGTACTGTAAAAACATAAGCAATATACGAACAGTTCATGGTGTTATACAGTATATACTGCTTATTTCAATGGAATGTGGGAAGCTGACAGCAACCAATGACAGCAACATATAGGCTGAGTATCGTCTATGATCTAGGCTACCAATGTAAAACTTTTGAACCTTCCAAAGGATACCTATAGTAAAGTACATCCTTCTTAGATCTTCCAAATAGTGTATGAATATACAATAAGTTCATTTCACATTCAACGTTGTTATAGCATTCAAAATCAGTTATAATTTATGGTGGAAAATTTGATCACATTAATTATATCATTTATGGTGAATATGTGATGTATAATTCAAGATTATTATCTCATTATCCGTTATGGTAGTGTGTTGTTGAGGGTAATACTGCATTGTTTTTCAAAATTGTCTCTTGTTTTATCATATAATGTTGGGATAAATCAGATAACATTTGCATTTGTGAATTTTTATTGTGTTTGCACACTATAAACAAACTGAAACTGAAAGTGAAAATGACAAGAGTACAAGGGAATATATATCAGCATACTGTATATCCACAGATCTTACTATGTGAGCTCATCTCGTTCTTATCACTTATATTACATAATAAACAAACACAACCTGTCTATGACTTGATTTGAACACTATAGTCTTTCGACTACCGTTTATTTTAAAGTTTGGCAAGTGAGAATCAGATTTGCTCTTGACGTTTAATAATAGTATAATAATATCTTCCCTTGTATTCAGCATTGTGATTGTCAAAGACTGGCTACTTACTTGTTGCTTATCTCTTCAAATTCTAGTTTCTCTGACACTGTAGGTCGTTTATTTGTATCAGACAACGATGTTCCACTTGAATGTCACAAACGCTTTCTAACCCTGCCTTTATAACTTAATTTCGTTTCTTGTCGAAGGTACTTTACAGCATAAAGTACACGTAAAATCAAAATTTAAAGTTAAATTCGACGGACAACTCATTTTACTAAAGCGGTTTCTTTTCGGCACAAGAATAAATTTTGCATAACGCAATATAATATATGGGAAAGCGTGAACGGACGTGACATATGCGGGGGCAAGCTACTCGAGCTAATCGCATAGACCCTACGAGGAAGCGAGTGTGGTCTATGACGTAGGCTAAATGAGGCGGGGTAATGGTATAATATTGATAGCGACGACAATAGGGATTTGGTGTTAGCTTAGTTTATGCTTAAAACCTTATGTTATTAGCAGAGTTAAAAATTCACTTAAAAAATAGGCATTTAAATGTTAACCACTGCAAACTTAGAGATCTCTAAACTGCTAATGGAACTTTGCAACGTCCGTGAAAACGTCCACTTATGTTGTCCACTTGGTCGTTAGATGTTATATGCTAGGGATCTACGGTTCATAAATGCGCGACGACGATAAGACCAAAGAGTAAAGATCTATACTCTTAAGGAGCCACTTAGCGGTACAACATTTTCTGGTATTTTTATCCAAGTATACGCATTTTAACTTAATAAGAAACTTATTAGAAATACATTTGAACCCAAATGATAGCGATAATAAATTTGAGCGACGTTTCGATGCTTCCTGCATCATTTTCAAGTTCAGAGTGAATGTTCGTTAATAGATCTTTTAAAGTGCTTATGAAACGAAATTTTTGTTATTCTGATTATTGTTTTATTTGAAAGAACTCGTGAAATAATTGAA
>JAOBAZ010010348.1:0-13467 GCA_026546875.1 Pteroeides caledonicum | reverse complement strand
ATACACGCTTACTTTAACAAAAATTTCTTAAAGGAAAAAAATAAACACGTTATTTACCGGCTTTGCTCGGTCCGGATTTCACGACCTCGGTCCGGTTTTCCCCCATCCGGACCTCGCAGCCGGTAAATAACATATATGTATTTTGTAAAGTTTTTTTTCGTATATTTATACCACTTTGTAGAGTGGTACTCAGCAGAGATACTCTGTCTCTGTAGGTAAACAACTTTATTGTCTCATTTTTCAGAAAACCAGAATTGCGATAGTTCTTATACAGGGTGTCCCAAAAAAAGTCCCCTCAAAAGAAGCCGATCTTTCGTTGGTAAACGCGCGCCCTTTGGGAATTCAAAATGGTTTGTAAATCGAACAGCAAAAAAAACATGTCAAATTGCAAATTCACGTCCTACACTCAGTTCGCTTAAGAATGATTCAACCAACCACAAAACATATACTGTATTCGTTTTGTTAGTTGGCAAACCAAACAATTTTGGGTTGCCAACTAACATTATGTTGCATTTTCAATGTAAAAGCCTGGGATCGTAAGTAGTTAGAGTTTGCAGATTGGGTACGTTGGTTTGAATTTTGAGGGTGTGGCAGTATATTGCTGCTTAATAACTTCATAATAATTATTATATTTTCATAGTCATTAATAGCTTAATTAATAACTTGTTAATAGTAGCATAGTATGATTTAAAAAAGAATAGTGCGTCTTGGTACTCGTGCCAGTAACACAGAGGTTGTAGATATGATGGGAGACGATTGTTATAGCTGATGTGAAAGAAGAACTGTAGATCCAATATGTACTTCGATGCCCGTCTTTGAACGCGTTCTGCCCGTTTAAATTGGTGAACAGAATGTGGTATGTAAAATAGTTGTTAAAGAGGTTAGCGATGTCTGTAGGATTATCTGCGAATAATCTTTTGTTTTCAGATGCTTTCACCGATAGTTTTGCAGGAATGTTCAGTTTCTTGGTGTTCCGTTTCTTGGTGTTGAGCAGGAACCGGAAGCGTTTGAGATTATGTCTACGCTTAGCACAAAGGGAGTCAAAGGGTTTCATCGCCAACTTATTCGGTCGTATGCCTGTCATGCTATTCAGCCGGAATGTCGCGAATTTGCATGTTGAAATTACATTTATCTTGCAAATTGCAAGCTTGTGATACTACCATTCTTGACATACATCTCGCTTTGTGGGATTTTTGTTTGTCAGGATATTTTGAGCCAGCGTAACGTTTGTGCTGCGATTTTATCATTAGTTATATGAAAATGCTTTCATGATAGGGAACGTTGCCCAGCCATGTCAAATTCAAACTTATTTGTTGCTGGAAGCATTCATCATGGTAGCCAACGGTTTAGTGATATTTGACGCGGTATATGATATGTTTCTTTTTTTGCATTTAAGAGGAACCAGTCATAAAGTATCTACAATCCCGCGGCCAGGGGCGAAGCCAGCCTGCAAGGTTGGTTCTGCCATGCAAATTTCAAAACATTACCATTATTCACTTCATTTCTTTAGAAATTCATTGTTTTTACGGTTTTTGAGCATGAAAATATTTGCATAGCATGACTAAATTGGTGTGCTGGCTACGCTATTTTCCCTACACGTTTCATGGGGCTGGAATATTTTTAATACAAGTTGATGGTGTGCGGAATATTTATTAAAAAACTACCAAATATTGTATGAAGAACTACATCAAAAGCTATGCCTAGCTATATATCCAAGTATATACCCAAAAGACGACTGGGGAAGAGGCAGCCACTTCCAGTATTTACTTACAATTTGTAATTCTGGTAATAGTAAATGAAGGCGAAAAAATGAACAGATTTTACTTGCGTAAAGCAAAGGAAACGTTTTTTCTTCATTTTCTCACTTCATATTCTGGACGTCTTTCGAGTACTATCTCTACTTCTGTATTCCAACTCGGCAAGTCGCTAATCGTTAGCAGATTTTTTCTCTGATGATGATGGCGTTTTTACAGCGTAGCTAGAATGAACGAAGAAAACGCGTAGCGTGTAATGAAGCACAAACCAAAACAAAAATCATGAAGAGGACCTCATTAAGGAGCTTTAAAGTAAAGATTTTAACGTGTAAGGTGTTTTTATTCTACAAAAACATTGCTTTGTCGTTTGCGAAAAATCAAGTTTACGCCATGTAATCCTTGGTGTAAACAAGAATGTAAAGTCTATTAAAGGTACAATTTACGGCTTCATACGTGTAATTTTCACCTGAAAAGTTATACTAAAACAATTAGCCGCCGCAGGCTCAGTGATTACAAGCTCATAGTCACTATGAGCTTGTAATCACGACTATGAGCTTGTAATCACTGAGCATTCGGCGACTAATTGTTAAATATTGCGAGTTACTAGTTCGTGTCCATTGGTGAATCCGCTGTGCAAACCCAATCTCCAAAACAGTTTGCGATGAATGCGACTGCCCCGTAACATACGCTCGATTGAACTACGTAGCTGTTTAAACTTTCCCACGAGATGTTAGTTCTGAAGCGGAGAGAGTTTTTTCCTTGATATTGTGAAGAATTGCAACATTTTACTAGGGAACATGGTGTCGACTTTTGTTGATGGTATGTGCTGGGATACTACTTCAAGAAACGTATACTCCTAATTTTCCAGTCGTGGCTAATATCATCTTCAGTTGTTACCACCAAGACCAGATTTAGTGCTTCAAGGATAGTTCCTAAGCCAGCAAAACCACCTTGTGACTGGTCTTCGTTTCTTTGTTAATTAACCTCAACACAAAGTTAAAACACGATAATACTGTAATCACTAGTAAAGAGTTAGGGTGATCGGACTTCACATATTTCAACTTGGTTCGGAATATTGGAAAAATCTGTAGATTAGGCGTATTACTATCTCCAGTAGGTGGGGTGCTAAATTCCAAGACTGAAACATTATTGAGCAGTTCTAAGAACGCATTGACAGGTTGTTTTTTCTGGCACATCCCATGAAATATGCGGAATGTTGAAATCTGCAGCTGGTACAATGTTGGACAGTCGTGAATAAACGTCACCCAGGAAGTTGACTTATCAACTATGTATGATCTCATTTAGGCGGTCGATAAGTCAAGAACAAATTAAAAAACTTGTATATAAAGTGGTTCTTAATTCAGCCAAAGAGATGAATTTTTGCCCAAATTTAAATGTCAGAAATCTTTACCGCTAACATTGCTCATTTGAAATGACGTATCCTGGGTTTATTGTGCAATTATTTTATTCTGTGGTTTTGTCCATAGCAACGGTATAAAAAGTTAGGTACTTTTGAAGCATTGTGAACAACGTTTTAATCAGAACACATTGCGTGCATAAAGCTGACGTCCTACTGTTATAAAATAATCTGCAGCCCTAGACGTAACAAAAAGCAACAAACCATTAAATATAAAACAACTGGGCTTTAACGATCTATTACGTTGAAAAGATAATCAAAATCAAATCTCCACACAGAGTTACTAGCTAAAATTTTATTTTGATTGCGCTTTGATGCCTTATTTTGCTGCCATAATAATAGTACTGTATATATAGCCTTGTGCAAAAACTAATTGTAAATTTTCTAAGCTACTATAATTTGCATTAGCGACACAACGTTGGTCGCACACAACCAGTGCCTAGTATGTGACACCTTGATTTGTATGACGACTTTTATGCGGCCAGGCTTCGAGTTGACTTGACGTCTGTGGAATAACTGTTTCATATTTGCTCAATCTTCATTAGGGTTAGAGGGAAGAGTCATGTCTAAGATATTGTTTTCTGTCCCCCACCAGCTATTTATTAAATGGTTCAATCAGGTGATTGCAGTTGTAGGATGGTCCAGCAAGTGAAAATTATCCTGCTTAAAGAACTGCGGCTTTGTTCTAACTGTGTGTGCTGGTTTGTTGTCTTTCATGAAAATGAGTTGTGTCGTCTACCCTGACCTTCCATTCTTGAGAAATAAACAGGCTACTTGGATTCGTCAGGAAAACGTTTCTTCGTCTTTTTATGGATTCATGAACATTCGCAAGGCTGGAGATGGCAAGACTCGCTTATTTATAAGCGGAAAAAGTCGAAAAGTGGATGTTTTACTTGTGCCCATGGTATGCGCATTAGTCGTTATGGTATGCATGGTATGCATTAGTCGTTGTTAACATGTGCCCGTGTATGCATTAGTCGCGCAATCTGGACCACGTCCGTCCTAATGTCGCAAAGAAGTTGTCATACAAGCAAAAAATCACATACAAGTACTCATACTGTGTGACGAAGGTCGCGTGGTTTTTACTAATAAAACTTAGCAAATGTACATTAATTTTTGTACAAACACGTAGTATGTAGCGATAAAATGAGGCAACTGAACGTGATCAAAATAAAGTGTTAGCCTTTCAATTCAAATTCTGTATTGAAATTTGTTTGTATTGTCACCTTACCAATCAAAACACATATACCTTAGACAAACAACTGGGTGTACAATAACTTATGAGCGCACCTAGCTTTATATTAGAAGTGTCTGCGAAAATGTTTTAACTTGTGTCCCTTTAGCGATGTTTTACCAGTGCTAAACGTTTAAAGGTGGCTTGTTGCTAACGTACTGCAATAACTAAGTAAGATAATTGAGTTAATGGTTGTATTTATCACATTAAATAAGTAAACATATGGTTTTCACCGTCTAAAAATAATGCTTACAAAATACCACATGTCACGACCAATGAAACCTGGAACTGAGAATAAGAACACGTGAAGTTCCTCCACGTGTTCTCATATTTTTCCTCTGATGCCCTCTTTAGAACTATTATTGTAATCTCTCTGATTGTTTCGACAAAATATGATCAAGGTCTCATGTGTGGATGCTCAAAATATAGCTTCCTGGGTAAATTAAATAATTGTTAATATCCGGTGTGCACCATGAGGTTCTGATGGATGTAGTTTCTAACCATTTATAATCGGTCGTCCAGAGATTTTATTTGATTATCAAAATTTTTTAAAACAGTGAATATTTTCGATTATGTATTCTCAATTCGCTTAAATTAGCTCTGAAATTACTTTTGCTCATTAATGTTTTCAATATTTAGAATATTTTCCACACGAAAACCTCCTTTGCTTAATAACTGTATTTTTTACGCTGCCATAGCTTTTACATACTTAGTAAAAGGCATAGAAGAAATCTGACAAATTCCGACATATGAAAGCCACCCATATCGATTGCAATTGTATGAAGAACAAAACAGTTATCATTGTAGACCATGGTATTACAACGGGATACGGCATATGAAAACCAGTAGAAAAGTCCCACTTTTCACTGATTTAAAACAGTATTCACTTGATATGTTCCACTGCAGTCTACAACAAACAAGTGTGCTTTGTAGTTTTGTATTGAGGAGTACGTTTTAGCCCCTGGCACTTGCCATTTAAAGTCAACAAGTTCTCGATACAGCGTAGTCTTAATAGACGTGAACTTTGCGTTGACTTTTTGAAGAAAATATATTAAGTTCAAAAAATAAGTGTGGCATATGAGTAAATCGGGGGTCGATACGACATTCCTGGAAACAGTTTTTCAAAATATGTTGCGCACTAGAAGTGGTCAAATCGCTCAGCGTTTGGCCGAGTTAAATACTAAAGGTCATCCATTGCCAAAAAGGGGTTCAAACAAGTTTACTAAAAATCAGCCAGGCGTTCGCCAGAGTACACTTGACGCGCCAGTGCATAATACAGTACAAAATTGTTATGGATACAAGAGTACGCATTATTCTTCTGTACTCTTATTCAAGGTAAGTGCATTATCGGGGACTCGCACTTGAACTCATTGCGGCAGGGGGGGCAGGCACAACGAGTAAACGGTAGACTATTGAATTCCTTTATTCGGCCTAACCAATTCAGGTTAGGAAAATACAAAAAATAATTAATTGAAGTGTGTTTCTCGTATGTAAGTTATGCAAAGATTTGCGCCACATGGAGCCATGATGAATTGAACAAAGTTTTACCAATCGCTACATAAATTATAGATAACATGTTCCAATTTCACATATGAATCATATGTGGAATTCACGTGACCGGATATGATTCACGTGTGAATTGATCACAAGTAAATCAGACGTGAATTGGAAACACTGTATGTAGAATTTTCGTTGGAGAAGCAAACTTTTGAAAGGAAAAAGTTAAAAGTTGAAAATTCTGACAACTTCACGCTTAAGCACCCTCTCGCCATACCATGTATCCGTTGTTTTGTAATATTAATTCATGATCACTTACCTCAGTGTCTAATATACAATAAGGTGACCATAAATCAGAAATTGCAATATATTCGCCGGAAGCGCAGTAACTACTCTGGTATATTACATATAGGATACGGCATAGTTTTAGTTACTTTTATGTTTATGGTGTTTTACTTACTATTTTTTTTTGTTAGTGCACCCGCAAATTAAACTTACATGAGTGAAGAGCTTTAGTTATGGGAACCCTTTATAAAAAAATGACGTATGTTACCATGGTAATAGTCTTCGGCTCCATGTATATACTTTCAGAGTGAAATGACGAGTTTTTATTTTGATAGGTTAATTGTACGTTATTTTGTACTTTATTAAGCACGACCATATAGTTAATCAAAGCGTAAGGCCGCCAATTGCAAGATGTCGCCGAAGATTTTTGAATCTATGATTTATATTATGTATCTGTCGCCATTCGCTGTCTATCGACGAATAGTGTAGCCAATCAAATAGCTCGATTTGCAATAAAAGACTTGTAGATTTTATCAATCTATATAACAGTAAAATGCTAAATTGAACATAGTGGCAATGATATTGATGGTTAGAGATACAGCGACCAACATTACCAACACTGATTTAAAGTTCAAATTTCAAATTATGGAACTGATGGTGGTGGCGATATCACTATGCCGGCTGCCGTACAAGCATCTTTTGTGCTCTTTTGCAAATTCAACTTGATTTCTATAACTGTACGGACGAAACGTTTAACACAGGCCGTTATATACCCACTTCAGCAAAGTAATAAATCAATACAAAACATTAGTTGTAGCCGTGGCAACTGTACGAAATCGCTTTGGTTAATAATGCGTTGTCCTTTCTAGAGGAATAAGCCTATATTATGATATTGAATTGACACCGAGCTGGCGTAAGCCAGACGGTATTTCCATCAAAGAGGAGGTATATACCATACAATGACCGGAAAAATTATTTTGTTATTACAAACATAAAACACTTGACAAAATGCTGAACTTAAGAAGTAAATCAATTCATAGTGGAGCAATGATTTCGCTATACTAGCCTAAAGGTCAAGTGCTATCATAAAACTCTATTTTAAGGAAAAATAAAGAAAATTTCAAGTCGCTTTTTGTCTTGCTGATTGATTTAGTTTTATATGCTACTAGCGTGTTAAGCGCGGTCAGTGACCAATTTGGATTAGGCCATCCATAATAGGAGAATAGAACTTGGAGAACGCAATCGAGTTGTAGTTATTTCATAAAAGAAAAACTTAATAGTTTCATTGATGCACATCATAAATAACGATGAATGAAATAGTTATTGTATTAAAAATAGTAGGGTTTACTGCGTGTTCATACAGCTTGCTTGTTTTTTTAGTGTATTAAATTTATGTTATAAAAGAGTACTTTTTGCCTTTTTTCAGGATTTAGCATGTTCAGTCCATTTATTAACCGTTTGGAAATTTGGGAGGGCACAACCGCTAGAGTTTGTCTAGGATAGTGCCTTGACCAGTTTTTGCGCTTTTCGTGCTCTTCCAAGTTCACGCAATGCAAGTTCTCTAACTTGATTGAGTGTGCCCAGCTGAATTATGAACAAATCTTAAATTGAAGTGCGTATAGCTATATACTAGGTAATATGGTATCGTATTGTTGCTTTTGAAAGAAAATATACAAAGGCCAGGAATTAACTATGGATCCGATATTTGTCGCTTTTCGAATACGATTTCTGATTGGATTTGTGTGGTCGCAACCTGTCTGCGACAAAACGAAGAAAAGTCTTCGAACTAAGCGGATTGCCATAAAATGTCCTCAATAATATAATATGTCTAATGTACATACCCAGTGCTTAATTTGAATATTAGCGAGATCTGTAAGCCGGGCTTTAGATATTTTAAACCCCAACTAGATATCGTCCTGTATCCGTTATATTACTGCAGAAAATCTGCCATAAAGACCAAAATATGGAGATGCTTAGATAATGCAAAAAATGAACATAGGTCAGTAATGGTGCTCCACAGTAGACACCTCGGGCGAAAACTGCGGGAAACTTGTGGCACTTAAGACTGCCACGAGCTTCCTTGGAGAGCTTGGTTTAGTGTTTGCACATTAATATTTGAGGCAGTCTGTTATCGGAGGATATTGAGTTATACATACATGCATGAGTTGTTTAATACAAGAAAGTATTGAATAGAATTTCGTAGTACTTAACATACCGTATTTTACAAACCACTAGGATGGCGGTAAAATGAGTCGTTAGAAGTATATAATTGAGGCACCTGGCTGTCCGTATACATTGAAGGCGCGCGAAAAAATGTCGCGAGCTGGCCTTATTGCTTTTTCCGCCCACGTTTCTCGAGATATTAGTTCGACGCCGCGTATACACTTAGTGAGCTATACGCGAAGTTAAGCGTCACGAAAAGTAATGTTAGTACATAGAAAGGTAAATATCGAGGCATGTTAACAACTTCACTTTAAGTAGAACTCAAATATTGAAGTGATATAGACAATTCAGGTAGTGATTAATTGAGTGGTACTCTAGAAAATGAATCACACCGTGCAAGCCTGAAATATACTCCACTGGATTTCTTGTGCGTCGCTCAATACTATCCTATCGAATTTACCACTCAACCTACCAGGCTAGAAGAGCAGAAACTGAACGTAAAGTTTAAATGTAAAGTTTTTGATTACCAGGTTTTACAAGATGAACTGTTTTAAATAAATAATACAAGTTCGTTATGCAAATATTGGTCCACTTTAACACCCTTAAAACACTTTCTTTTCCGTATATTGGTTTTGTTTATGGCTGTTATAAATATTGTATCAATGTTAAGTGCAATGCCTTCTTGAAGACGAAAGCTAAACTACTGAGATTTTGTTACATTTCCATTTCTGGTGGAATCGGTTGGAAAAGCCAAATTTTGGTGAGTGTGATAAACATAAATACATTAATTACTAGGTTACTTGGTAGGTAGTGAATACTGTCTGTTTATGTCAATATAGACATGTACTGTATGGGCTTTTATCAATCCCTTTTATTCAGCAACTTACACTGCAATACAGTTAAGTTACTGTATTAGCACCAACTAATGCGACACACGCATACCACAACAGACAAACAGGAGTTATGGAAGTGCGGAATCAAATGCGAACTAAACAAGCTTGTTGGTATACAGCGCTTTATTTCTAGACAAAAAATCCTTGTTTTAGACGTTGAAATTAAAAGATTTTATATATATACATATATAATAGCTATACAATAGATCTTTTTTACACAACCAAAATATGAAAATATTGCATGTTAATATTCCTTGATATTATTATATTATATGTAATATAAAATGTAAAACACAAGTCTCGAAGACTAAGTTAGACTGGTTCATTCACGTATCTTCAGTTGTAGATTCAAGAACAGTGTGGCGTCGCCAGCATAGAGATCATAAACACTAGAGGGGGCATGGGGTACCAAAGTCAGTAAATCTTTCGAGGAAAATTGAACGCTGCCATTAGGGGGAAAATGAGACCCGAGTGTGTTTGTTTTTTATTCCCAGTCCTTTTTTTGCCTCAGACAGCCGCGTCTCTGTGCCTTTACTTACACATAAATCAGCAACAAACAACTTTTATATCCCGTCAACTCACTAGGTAGCCGTAGAGCAATACGCTATCGCACTTAATTGTCCCTCGGGTGTTGGCGATCGTCTGTCATGTGTATAGTTTTAACATTCTTCCTTTGTGGTAAAAATAGTTAAAAAAACGCAACAAAGTGCACATTAGAAAGCTTCCATAACTAAATACATAATTTATGCAATGCTATCGTGAATTTACTTGAATATTTATGCACAAACAAACCAATTATATACATTACTTTTATCGCCAAAAGGTTTAAAATGTTGTTTTCAATTTCATTATTCATGACGTTCTAGGTTTCAAAACACGAACAGTCGCTCCAAGTGAGCAAAATTGACTTCAACTGACGAAACATGGTAGAATATATTAAACTACAATGCACAGTATGTACTCCGCAGTTATGTACTCCGCAGTGCGCACAATGTTTTCTATTTTTAGCTACTTCTGATGCGCGTATATGCTGAGATGTTATTTGAATGTGGCAAAAAATGAAATAAATCGTCACGAAGCACGCAAAGATACAATTGTAAAAGAAGTTATAGTTTATAGTTAACACAGTTTCATTTCAGACCATAAAATCGTCGAAAAAATTTTCACTGTGGTGCCCTTTAAGAGCTTCTTGTACTGAAATGCTTATCTGGCATTTTTTGATACCATAGTTGGTAGAATGTAACTAACCAACCCCTACAGTATCTCAAATATATCACAAAAATGAAATGGTTGTTGTTACTGTAACGGTGACAAATTTAAAAGTAATGATGACACAAATAATGCAGGCTGTTGAAACATACTCTATGTTAGACTCTATACTCACAAATATTTCTTTCGTTATAGCTGGGAATATCAAAATCTAATGGATTGTAGATTTGAAACCCGTGGTGTTCCAAATCCGTATGTTTACCCTAGTTTACCGAATAGTTTAGTTGACTTATGCAGCCGATTAGATACTATACATCCAGCCGATTTCTTTTCGCCGATAACAGAAAGCCCGGACAATGACAACACCGTGTTTCCTGTGTCTGCAGCAAATCCTGAGCTCGACTTCGTTGAGTTTTGGAACAATAACCTCCAGAACTACTATGGTGTGAATATTAACGACGAAGCGCAGCGCGCCAATAACGATACGACAACGGGAAATGACACACCAAGTGCCGGTGTACTTCAACAGGTTCTTGAGCACGTATCTGAACTGCCTATCAACTTGGTCCGAAACAAAAATAGACAGAAGGCGAGTTATTTTATGATCGCCACTACACTCGACAAAAAAGACATTTTAAAACAGCTTGATGAAATTTTGGAGGAAAACCACTTTTTGGCGACCGAACTGTCGTTTGACAAAGAGAGTGGTGATCCGTGCAAGGATGAAGTTAAGAAACCAAAGCCAGAAGTGAAGTCACGCCAGCAAAATGCCACTCGTACAAAAAGTTCAACGCGTGCCCTGAAGCGAAAGCAATGCATATACGAGAAACAAAATAAACACTATAAACAACGACATACAAGTAAAATGCGAGCTCAAAAGCTTTGCCAAACGACAAAAAACCACATCAGTTGGATTGACACACACTCACCTGTTCTCGATGAAGAAAATGTTGAGTTAGAAAAAGAAATAAGGAAACTAAATACACGAGAACTATTACAACTTTGAAGGTGAACTAGAGTCTGTTTTGCGCATCGGCGTCCGCAAATACCAAATGGGCCAATTAATTTTTCCTATGTTAAGGAACTTTTTGATTAAAACTCTAGTTTTTACTCCTTTAACAGCCTGGCAAACCCGAACAGTGTTAGATATCCACTTCATATTTTATAAATTTAGAAGTTTAAAATGCCAACAAAGTGTTTGCTTACATTATGTAGTTTACTTCACCTTAAACAATTTTTGTAGAGTCGTTCGAGCTGGAAACATGGATCGCAGCCTGAAAACGGCTCACTGCCAGCGCGTTACAGCCACGAAGTTTATCAAGCTGAACAAGGTAAAGAAACGCCTCGAGTAAACGATGCGACTTGAGTTCGCGTTCAGTGTCCGATGTTATCAAATATTGTAATAGTCTTAAACAAATATGAACCTTCCGTTCATGGCCGCTAGCAATATCTAAGTACGTCCACCATATCGCATACGACGAAGCGAGGCTCACAGCTTCTTCGCACACTTCGTAAACTTCGTCCACGGTGTATTTACTGTGAAAAAACTCCAAGTATTTCAGCCAGAGCTTCTACACACGGGAGAAAAAGAGCTAGGTTACAAAAATATACAGTTAAATATATTGACTCCTCGCAACATGCCAGCGCGTTTACATCAGTTTAACAAACTATCTTTATTAACAAACTATCTTTATTAACAAACCATCTCTATACACCATTTCGATAATTACGTCATGGATTGTTTTTGGCCTGGGAGCCTCGCTGTCGTGAGTAAAAAACGCAAAGCGATTGGCTAACGTTTCATGGGAGCGAGGCTCCCAGACCAAATGACTTAATTATCGAAAGAGTGCATTAACAAACTATCTCTATTAACCCTTTATTACATAATGTCCTCTTTTAGTATTTTACTTTGGTTAACACCAAATAATTCTACTCGACACTGGGAGAACCTCTATACAATAAAGGGTCAACAGAAAGTTGAAGTACAAATTAAGTTGGCCAAAAGGTTTCTTTACCTCGGAGTGGCGATTAACCTCAAGGGCTTGTGCAAGAATATTGAGTGCACTATCCACATTATCCTTGTTGTTGTTGTTATCCCCTGAAGTCCTGCTTGACCCCAAGTGTACCATAGCCAGCCTGATCCACAAGTTTTCATCAGCGGGGTTGTTTTCGGTCGCCTTCTCTAAAGTTTTAACGCTGTCGTAGTTTTCGGAGAAATACCGAATCTCTTGGCTGAAACAAAAAGTGTTCGTTTTCACTAACTACGTTTTGACACAACAGCTCTTTGGTGAGGATGGACTACTAATATGTTAGTTTTGGTAACGCAGGGCGGAAAACTTGTCAAGGAAACAGCTTTGGTTGTGACAGCGTTAAAGTCTTGTTAAACAGTTAAAGTCCTTAAGCCCTTAAACCTTTTATTGAAAATCAGAAATTTTATGTGGAGTTTACCATGGCAGGGTTCATTTTGGACAAAAAAATGGGTCAAAGCGTCTAAAAATCTGACCGTGGAGTAAAAGAAATGTTCGGTGACTGGGAACCAATTTGCAGTAATTTGACGTCATCACCTGACAAATATATCTCTTCATTTTTTTCTTCCAATCGTGTATTACGGAACTGTCTCTAAGCCTCATCTTGTGTAAAGAATTCAATAAATAAACCAGGCCAATAGCTAAGTTAGTAACTTTAAATTTAATTAATAGTTAAAACATAATTTTAAAAAATTTTAACTATTAAAGTTACTAATTACTAAGCTATTGGTCTGCTTCCTTTATTTATTTAATTATTTACACATCTCATCATTGACGTCAAATTGGTCCAACTTGACCCCACTGGTGAGGTGTATTCGTAATCTGTTGCCGGATATTTGCTTTGTATTGAACCTGTTTCGTCATTATGACGTCAAGTTGTTACAAGTTGGTTCCCAGTTTCGTTCCCAGTTTCGTTTCCAGTCCCAATTCACAATCGAAAATGTAGTCATACGTGTTTCCGCACCGCCGTGAAACATCTCATATGTAT
>JAOBAZ010010237.1:0-13471 GCA_026546875.1 Pteroeides caledonicum | reverse complement strand
AGGTTAATGCAAACAGAGTTATTGACCAATCAGAGCACGAGTTATATTAGTGTTATTTTATAATAGTTCTTCTTCTTATTCTTCTTATTATTATTATTATTCTTATTATTGTTATTATTATTAATATTATTATTATTAATATTATTATTATTATTATTTTATTAGGTATTTTACACTTTATACTTCGTTATTTATTCATGATCTATCTTGCATGTTACTTACTTCAATGTTAATCTATCTTAAAGTTACTTTTACTATCTTACATGTATCTTTATCTCTACATGTATGTATCTTTACGCAAAATCAACTTCAACAAGCATTGGAGCACTAAAAAAACCTTTTAATGGTTGTCATAACGCCTGTAAACGCATTTTTAAATGTGTGGTATATTTTAGTAAGGTTTTGCAATACTTGCATACCATCATAAATAATAGATGGTCATCAATTTAATTTCCGAGACATTTTGTGATAAAATATAAAATAATAAATGCGGGAATTAAGAGTGTAACATTTGTCACGTTGACAGGCCATTGAAGAGCTTTGATTTGTATCTGTTTTGATAAAAAAGTGTTAACAACAGTGTAACAACCAAATGACATTGCCCATCTTTCCAAATCTTTATACGCGCGTGCGCATGTGTGTGTGTGCTACAGAAATGGCAGCAGGTCAAAATAGTTGCATGTAAACACAAAAAAGTCCTTTCCACTGTCAATTTTTCTCGGCTGTGCTGGAAAAAAACAAAATGTAGCCTGTACTACTTAAGTTCCCTTTTCGGCAAAATTATACGTTGTTTTATTCATTGAAGACCTCAAATTGTTACCACAGACGCCAATTCCCAGATAACCTCTTCAAATTATTTCTATTATTTCACACAAAAAAAATTTGTACTACGAATGTAGCTTGTAATTCTTCACAAAGTACCCTTTTCTACAAAAGTATACTTTGTTTTATTAATTGAACCAATACATTGGAAGACCACAAATTATTACCGCAGATGCCAATTCACAGATAACCTCTTCAGATCCACGAAAGAGAGAAAAATTCTTTTATTTCACAAAATTATTTTTAAAGTTTTACAAAAGTAAATGTTTTATAATGCTTAACATTTTGTCTCAGAAGTTTTCATTTTTTGACCTCTGCCGTTAGGGTTAGTTAATATGTTTAATTATATTCATTTTTTATCTATAAATCGCGTTACAGTACGTACAGCAAATGAAACTCCGCGAACTGTATGTTTCAGTAAAAATGGCCGTCTTCTATCAAGATTGATCTGTCGCCAAACATTGCCAACTATTTCGGACGTTGGGTCTGCGATATACGTTGCGACTCGATCGCGGATGCACCAATGAACACAAACAAACTCACAATATAAACTTATACAAAAGGAAATAAAAGCGCAAATTTAATAAAATCGGCTTGTTCTTTGACATTTGCCAAAATGGAATAGTGTCCCTGTAATAAATATGTATAATCCAGTTCAAAAATTAAGTAATAGGCTAAATAATTTAATGTACGTTTCCTTTTGAGGTAATGTTTCTACCAACGTTCTATAGATGCATATACTATATATAATTGCTAAAACCGGCCGGATCCTTCACTTTTAACTTACATTGCTAAAAATTTTTAACTTAAATTCCTAAAACCGGCCGGATCCTTCACTTTTAACTTACATTTACAAAAAATCTACTAACGATTAGCGATTTGGCAAAATGGTGTACAAAATTACAAATACTTCTCGAAATGCACGTATGTAATATGTAGCTCTAATTCGAGAAACAATCCGTTCCTTTAAGCAACTAAAATCTGTTCATTTTCTACTTTATTTACTAATAACATAATAAGATTGCAATTTTCAAGCTAATTTCAATATGCAAATTCGCGGCATTCTCGCTGGATAGCATGACAGGCATACGACCGGAATAGTTGGCGATGGCAAGCGAAGAGCACGGCATAAGCAAATGGACTTATAAAAAATTGATTTCCATGTTCCGCAATGACATTAGACAAAGTCTGCTGGGCATCACCCTAAGCGTCCCCTTCCCCAGTATTGGATTTGCGTTTGGTTTATTTCATGTAAACCACAATGAGGCGTGTGGAACGGCGAGTTGGCTTAGGTAATTTTACGAAAATCTTTTAGAAGGAAGTTATAGAACGGCATTTTTGAAGCTAATTAGTAAGCTATACGGCTAGTTTGTCGACAGTCTATGCGACGCCATTCAGTAAGTGTTTCGCGAGGCTGCCAAATGCATTTGCGCTAAAATCTAAAGTCCCTCCATAATTAAAACCCTAACATTTTAATAGGTTATGGCTGAAATCCTTGGTTTCATTTGCTATTTATTAATCGAATATTTATACAAAAAAGTGACAACAGTTTAACTCCTATCAATGTGAGTTCTGTAGATATATAGAATAATAAATACGTGTAGATATAAAAAGTTACATATACTAATTAAGGATATAAAATATTACAGTTAAAACGTTCTAGCAATGTGATCATGTAATCCATTAAAAGTTTAAAATACAAACCTGTTATGTAAAAATTAAAAGCAACTCATTACAAGTGCTTACTTAAAAATTGAACTATAGCATTCAGGTTTGCGAATGTTTGAAGCAGACTATTATACAACTTAGCTCCCATGAAATTAAATGACCCACTATTGCACTCTTGTCAAATTTTTAGCACTTTCAGCAGATATGCTGCATTTCAGATGGCTTTTCGTATGTGTGCACCTTAAAGTTGTTCGCAAGGTTTGAACAGAATTTTTTATCTGCATAGTAATAATCCCTACTGCACTACGTTTGGGATGGAATATTTATACCAAAAGTTTTTCCTCTCGAGTCTTAATCTGCACGAAATTTTAACGTTCAAACATTCAAACCGGAGTGCATGATCTTTCCGAGACAAGTTGATGATATTGTCACGCAGAAGTCGTTTGGAACTTTGTTTTAGCATCGTCGGTGGTACACTATCAAAATTCGCTGTTGCTTTGGAGATTTAACGCACTATTATTGGAAATTTAAGCACTATTATTGGTTGATCGTCCATAAATACTATTGGTATGTGATGTAGATGGTGTACAAGGTTTGCACAAACGGAGAACAACATAGATAAAGAGCTCTATTCAACATTCAACCAGCTTCCAGATCAAAATTATGATAAAATATATTCAAAATAAACTATGTTTTGCAATTCCTGATATTCAAAATTTCAATTTACAGTATATATATAGAGGATATTTCACGATATAATATATATATATATATATATATCTTTATTTGATTTGAGACAACGCGAGTTTTATCCACAGTATAAATAATCGAAAAGGAGGTCAACCATCAATTACAATGTTTTTCTGGTAAGCCTTAATTTAGGTTTGACAATGTCTGTATATTATTACTAAATTATTATTACTAAAGTTTTCTAATTCTTTCACTGAGATATACTGTATCAGCCGGGGTTTACTGTGTAAGCCGGGGTTGGCTTTTACTTTATATTATTGCCATTATTTTTTCATTGTATTCATATAATAACAGTTTTACGTTGTTAAACTTTAGTATTTTGTCGTTTACCTCGAGAATACTTCATGAGTTTCGGGTAAATACAAAATACAACAAAAATTATGATTTTATATTAATAATTTATAATTTAATATTATTTTAATATTATTGCGATTTCCGGAAGTAAACCAAGTAAGTTTGTACCATTTTAAAATCAGAATCAGCGTTCGTAACACAAACGAATGTCCGAATAACAATACTAATTCATGTTATTCGAATCTTCGTTTGTGTTTTTAAAGCAGCATTGAGGCACAAAATTATTTATTCGGTGATTGACGCTTACGACTCTTTTTGCGGATATTTAAAATCCAGACCGCAAAATAATAAGAATTGCATATTTATTTATAGGTTTATAATATGCAATTATGAAGGGGCGAGGGCCGGGATTGCTGCAAAAATGTATTACGAGTTATGGGTTGTCTATTGCGCTTTCCAGTTCAAATTTATGCTTATGTTATGTTGAAGATTTGTTGCTTGCGATGCTGCTTCAGCAATCGCAAGCTATAAATTTCCGGTTTTTTGGTGGTGGTGGTCGTCGTTGTCGTCGTCGTCGTCGTCGTCGTCCTACCGAATTTGCGCGTGCGGGACGCAGCCTGCCTTGTGTTAATCAACAATGACGGCAATTTCGCTCAAATACTGGCATGTTATCTGACCACATTTACGCTTTGTGACAATATAAGGCAATAGAAAATAGTTGTTATACTTCCCTACACTCGAAGTTGTTTGAGTCCACGTTCATGCAAAGGAGTGCGACGAAATTTGATAAATTTACGAACAACGACAACTGTAAACTAGCTAGCAAGAACAGCGACAATTACAAAGTGAACTGACAGTAAGCTGTAAAGGGTTTCATAAATTTACACAACTGACAACTTAAACCGAGAGTAAGTCGATGGTCGATTCTGGTCCGAAACCGCTTTGTTCTTCTGTGTGTTTTTGATTAACAGTTGCTCATTTTACGAATGTTAATCTCTAGCTCCTGTAATACAGTAATACTGACTGACCTGAATTTCATTACTGAATTTCCTGAAATTCAAATTCTCTTGTATAGCATTAGCATGGTATGGTATGGTATGGTATGGTATGGTATGGTATGGTATGGTATGGTATGGTATGGTATGGTATGGTATGGTGTGGTTAAGCATTGTATGGTATGGTATGGCATGGCATGGCGTGAAATGGCATGGCGTCGCGTGATGTGGTGTGGTGTGGTGCAGTGTCGTTATGGTGTCGTTATGGTGTCGTTATGGTGTCGTCATGGTGTCGTTATATTGTCGTGATGGTGTCGTGATGGTGTCGTAATGGTGTCGTGATGGTGTCGTGATGGTGTTGTTATGGTGTCGTTATGTTGTTATGGTGTCGTTATGGTGTCGTTATGGTGCGTTATGGTGTCGTTATCGTGTCGTTATTGTGTCGCTATGGTGTCGTTAGAGTGTCGTTAGAGTGTCGTTAAAGTGTCGTTATAGTATGCCACTGATACTACTGTACCATAGGTCGCCCAACTTTTGCCAGTGTTAATGTTGCTTACAAGTATTAAAATACTATGTTAAAATACTAAGAATAAGGAAAACCTGAACGGTAGTAAGCGTTTGCGAACCTTGGAAAGTACGTTGGTTATTATCCGCAACTCATTAACTGACTATGCTCGCACGCACGCGAGCCTTTCTAGTATTAAGTATTATATTAATTGGATAAGGTTGGCAACTATATTTTAATATATACATAAATCCAAACCAAAAATATAGCGACTAGTACTGTAAAAAACTTAATACAAATGTACTTGGATACCTTTACTAACTTCCTACACACTTTTTAGAAATTAAAAGTGTTGAGAAATACTGAAATTTGTCCATTTAAAACTTGGTTTTGATAAAAATTTATCGCCATTGATTTTGTCGTTATCCGGGATCCAATTTGATCGACAAGCTCGTGACTGCTCGTCGTCGGGAAAAAGTCTCGAACCATTCTTATTGGCAATTTCTCATTGAGCAATTGTCGGAAATTTTCCGACATTTTCAGCAGCCAATAAGATTGCTTCGGGATTTTTTCCGGCGACGAGCTTGTCGATCAAATTGGATCCCGGATAACGACAAAATCAATGTCGATAAATTTTTATCAAAACCAAGTTTTAAATGGACAAATTTCAGTATTTTTCAACACTTTTAATTTCTAAAGTACATTTCTACAAGTACATTTGCATTAAGTAAGTAAGCCAAACCAAATCTGACCTCCGTCATCGGACATGTTTTGCAGTTGCTTTTTTAAATTTTCTAACTGCCAATACTTAAATTCAGCAGATTTTTTCTGTGTGGATTGGATTATTGTTAAAAATTCATTTTCGTCAATTACGTTCTCGATATATAGTGCCGCAGACGCCAAAACAAGTGAACTGTCGTTGACAGCCATCGCTGTGACTGAAACTCGTAGTCGTAGTCGTAGGCTTTGTTTACATCTAATGCAACATTTTACAGAAAACGAGTACGACAACGACTTCCCAGAGCCATGCCTCGCGCCGCTCAAACTCGTACTCGCTGTCGATCAAAGTTTCCTCATGACTGGTGCATGACTTGACCATGAATTGGTTCCATGCACAAAAAACACAATTGTATGTGACGAGTGCAGGCTAAACATAACATCGCACGCTTACGCCTACTCAGGCATATTTTAGTTCGCTCCCCTGGCCATATTTTCCTATCTCTGAATTACTTAACCATTTTCCGACCGCAGCTGACCATTATTAGTTTACGTAGGCTAACGCCAGACGACGTTACTTGCCTAAGCTAGAGCTACGGTCTAGAAGGGGTTAAACACCAAACTAAATTAGAAATGAATTAGAAAATAAATCTTCACCCATTCTGGGCATATAATGCGGTTTAAGTGGTTCGTTTTTCTATTAACGTTTTCTGCAAGCCGACATTCGCAGGTCTTCGTATACCTCGTTTGATTTATTTACTTATTTATCGTATGTAGATTAGTTAATTATTTTATTTTTATGAAACCGTTGTTAAAATATTTGCACAACATTAAAAAAATCAAACCCACGATTCTCTTAACATTTAAAATGCATCATCTCCAAAGGCCTAATTCATCAATCTTTTCCTTTAGCATTTCACACCACTTTAGTCATTCAACTTTATAAAAATTTCTCTCATTTGCCTACTTATTAAATTGTTAAATTAGTTAGTAAATTACTCTTTCTTTAGTTATGTTTGTCATTTCTTTTCTTTTAAGGATAAAATAACATGTTGTATATACAGGTGAACCATGCATGCCTACTGAGCTGCTTATGTTGGCAAAAAAAACTTTACCAGATTAGTTAACTTGCGCACGTACCTAACCACATGGAGACTTATATTTACTGACAAGAAATTTTATATAAGTTAGCAATCTCACTTTTTATCAGAGTATCCCTTTTAATGACTTTAATAAACTTTCTGTTCGCTTTTTAATCTGGATTTCTGTTATCTAAAACTCGGTAATCCTGAATTATAATCCTCTTTAAAAAGCACCATTCTTTTATTATTTGCATTGTTAACTATATATTGCCTTTAAAATTACCTTTCCAAAACAGCCTATTTAAAATTCGCATTGACGAAAAGATGTTAAACAATTATTTTTAATGGCTACGTTTCAAACTCTTTTTCTTTACAATGGTTTATCTTATGATTAACTCATTGTGTATCCATGACGGGTTCCCTTCTTAGCTCAGTGTTAAAAAATCTCTTTTATGTCTTATCACGAGCAGATATGAATTAGTGATTGTCGCGGCCCTAAAGTCTTAATTTTTTTGTCGTTATATGTTAATAATACCTTTTGCGCCTTCACAATTTCAGAAAATGCTTTAGTTATTTGAACTTACAGCACAAATTTATATGTTTGAGACAGCAGTAGCGTAGCAAGTCAGACAATTTAGTCATGCTATGAAAATATTTCCATGACTTAGAACCGTAAACCAGGCCATCCCAACATTCTAAAGAAATGAATAATGGTAATAATTTGAAATTTGCATAGCATGACCAACATCGCGGGCTGGCTTTGCCACTGTGAACGTAAAACAACTTCTCTCTACATTTCGATCAACTAATAGACCAAAAAATATACAAACACTGTTTTTCACTAAAAAAACTTAGACAAGGCTGAGCTCCTGGCTAATTCAATTCCTTAGTTTCCATGTCCAAGAACCGTAAACCAGGCCATCCCAACATTCTAAAGAAATGAATATGGTAATAATTTGAAATTTGCATAGTATGACCAACCTCGGGGGCTGGCTTTGCCACTGGGAGACAAGACAAGAACGTAAAACAACTTCTCTCTACATTAATAGAATTACACATGTGCTACGAGCACACTGATTGCCCGTGTATGATCAGGCCATCTTAACACGGGAATTTAAAACTATCGAAATTATATCGTGTTTTGGTTATTTTTTAAAAAAAATATCTAATGGTTAGCGTGTCTGCACGGCCTGATTCAAACATTTGGAATGTTACTTGAGTTGAGAAAAGCTAAGAAAACATTCACCTACGGCTTGTGTTTTCTTGGCTCTTCTCAACTTTCGCAACCCCCAAAGTGTTTGGACCAGGCCATCCCAACTCTCTAATCATTCGGTATTTCTTTAATATAAAACAGGTCAACTCGTTGCGAGAATACAGCAGCACAACATTTTGAATAAAAGGTGATGTACCTTTAAACATTACTTGATATAGATTCATTAATAAAACCATTGAACAAAATGGTGATTCGATTTTTATGCTATTTTTTAAACACTAAAATAACTTAAACACGGAAACACTCGGATTGTGTTTTAGTATCTCCTGCTGGTTTTACGTAGTCCCAATAACAGCAAATGGTTTGGAAGTGCTCATACCTTCCAGTAATTACGTCATAACTACAGTCAAGCGAAGCTGAGAGGCCTAGCAATAAGCTAGTTATTTTTCTCTACTGACAACCTATTTTGATGTCCGCTGAGCCTTGCCTCCATGTAGTTTTGACGTAATTAGTGGAAAAAATATTTCATATTTCATTCCCGACCGTCTACGGAAAAAACATTCCGTAGACGGTCGGACATCCCCAAGATGGTCATTTGCATCATTAACATAATTCTTACCCCACCTTCCATGCTTAATTGTGTGAGCAAAATATGTCAAATTTTGGTTGGTAAGCAAGCATCTGTACCCTTGTCTTTAAGGTGAAAATGTTTTGAGGATGTCGTACCAATATTAGATTTACCCAATCAAACAACGGTAACAGCACGACATGTAGCCCGAAACTAGCGATATAGTTTTCAAACGTTTTGTAAGCGTGTACAATTCGTTACTTATTTTTGCGCTATGCATAAATTATAATTAAATCCCGTGTTAACTTCCCTAAGTGGACAATTTTTGATCCCGTGGTCGGTCCAGGCCAGGGCATTCGTTTCTCTTGCTAGAAAGCCCTAGATACGAGTTTAGGCTTCTTACTTTCCAGAGATATTCAGAAATATCCGAGAGTAACTAAAATGCAGACATGTAGCAAGCCTAAATGGCTTTAGTTTCTTGTAGTAACTTTCCTTAAAATAGCATTAGAGTCATATCTGCTGGGCATATAAAATATTGCAGTTAATTAATTTGAATTTTATTTGTACTTTGAAATTAGTACTTCTGAAACTAGTCTAAATATCGCCCCAGTTTTTATTAGTTGTGAGCGAAACAGTTTTAAAATTTAGCAAAGAACTTCAAGATAGCTAGTGCAGAGCACGTTCCAGTGTAGCAAAAAATTACTGTTATTTGTCTTTAATAAACTACCCGAAAAAGATTCACTTTATTATATTAAAACCATTTCAGGTAAACCAATTAATAGCAACAATTATTTTTTCCGGTCGGGTATCCAGGCGTTTCAGCCAATTAAATTGCTTCGTTCCAGTCCGGTTTTTCCCATCCGGACCGCCCAATTAGACTGGTAACGGTTTTCAATTTAAAAATATAAACAAACATCGTAATTTTGTCAATTTTTTAACAAATTCTCTTACTACTCAAACTAAAATGGATAGCATTGAAAGTGAGTTTTATTATCCTGACGAATTAAACATTGGAAACAAACAAAATACGAAATATACTGCTGCAAAATTTAAATTTATAGTCATAAATATAGTACAAATATAATTTGGACAATTCACCCAAGCTTTTGAATACACGCTTACTTTAACAAAAATTTCTTACAGAAAAAAAAAACACGTTATTTACCGGCTTTGATTGGTCCAAATGAAAGAAAACAGGACCACGGTCATGAAATTACCTCGGTCCGATTTTTCCCATCCGGACCTCGCAGCCGGTAAATAACAATGTTTGGCAGCACGGCCATTAACAATGTTTCCAGTGAACGGTATTGCATTCATTTGTGCTCCATACTACGAGCAGTGACACTGATTGAATTTGCTCAGATTGTGCATATCCTTAAGCAAAACCATCCAAAATTAGATTATACTTGGTCTAGTAGGATCTGGCTTACCAGTCTTCGACATTATTTGAATGTTATACTACAACTAAGTCAATTCCGAATGACTAAAGTAACTTAACACTCTTAACCAAACAAAACTTTGACTTCTTGTACAGTTTTTTTATATATTTATTCACAAGTTTTAGACAAGGCAGGTAAAGACACGCTCAAAGAAAACGTTAGTAACATATCAATCCAAGAGGCCAAGAAGCTCCTCTTGCTTTCATGAAGTAAACGCATAAAGTTATTTATCACTTCTTATACGAGTTACTGCGGATTCAGGAATACCGCGTAGGACATGTGACTTTTGCCATAGCCCTCAATAGATAAGAGTTGGGACATCTATTGTTTACAAAATCTGAGAGGCGATTGGCCTAAAGAGTCACGTGCGCAATTGTTGCCATTTTCGTTAATAAAATATTTTGCAGGTAGTACGAATACGTGCAAAATGAGCTATTTCGGCATTCAAAATTATTTTTGTGCCTATTGGCTGCAGTAATCGGAATGAGGAGGGCTATAAAAAGTTTATATATTATATGTTTACATATAGGCATGAAAAAACTCAAGAAGAGAAAGAAATGGCTAACAGTAATAAAACGATATGACTTTATTCGAAAAGCTGCTCGACATTTTGAGGCAAGAAGTTTTCAGAAAGAGAAGTTGTGTTATGTGTTTGGATAATATTAATACTTCAAAATTATGTAAATCTGACATTAACAGTATTATGTTAATTTTCAAAATCGTTCAATATGTACAAAATAAATTCTTCTTTTAGTTTTATACTCACACCCTCACTGCTCTGGTTCAAAAAACCAAAGGCTAAAACATTTGTTAGCAATTGAAATGGCAAGTACAAAAAATGCCTTTTCAAGTTTAAAGCAGTGCATGAGCTCTATTTAAAGTCAATAAAACCTGTAGTATATTATAAACCTTTACTACTACTTATCGACCGCAGTCGGACTATAAATTAATTTAGTTTATAAATCAGTTATCTTCTGTGGGAGTTATCTTTTGCTCCTCTGGTCTGTAACTGATTTTTAACCTGATTTCGGTTTAATATAACGTTTACATGATTTATACACCAAAAAATATTGACATTATTATTTAAAATTGCTTACTACCGTATCTCACTATATCTAAGCAAAAAATTACACAAATTTACTGTCTTCTGACTGTAAATTTGTCCTCTGACTTTTTTTTGATATATTACTAAAAAGTTCTGTATTTTATTTATTAAATTTTACCAAGCCTCAGGTCTAAGTGTTTTCAGGTCATTATAATGATGTTCAATATACAGTATGTACCAATGATGTTAAGCACTAAACACCGAATGGCAATGGAGATTTTTTTTGTGAAGAGTTTTTTTCGTTTTCTTTTCTTTATATTGCTGTTAACGTTTGGGCTTTCACATCAAAACATTTGCATAAACATTTCAGATTATATGATAAAAAGGTAACCAAAAGGTAACCAAAACCTGTGGTGTACAACTCTATATAAACAACTAGCGTAGCCCATGGAAATATTTCTTATGCAAATATTTCCATGTTCAAGAACCGTAAAAAAATGAATTTCTAAAGAAATGAATAATGGTAATGATTTGAAGTATGCATAGCATGACCAACCTCACTGGCGGATTTAGACGTAAGTCAGAATAATTACACAGCTGGTTGGTGGAAATTTAAAATTCAAAATACTTTGAGAACAATCCTATTGGTTAAACAGTTCTAAAGAATATGAATTCTACCAATGAGAACGTTCTTCAAGTATTTTGAATTTCTAATGAATGCTGGCTACTTTATTCTGACTTACTTCTAAATCCGCCAGTGACCAACCTTGCGGGATGGCTTTGCCATTGATACAAACAATATGAATATTTATGAGGTGCTGAATAGTAACATACTTGGCTTAGGCCATTGAATAAACGAGTAGTTTATAACTTATAATAATATATGTTTTTTCAACTGCAAGTATTCAGTATGCCGTCAAAGAACTCGTCCTTTTGTTTTCAAAATACGTAAGGAAGGAAGTAAGTAACTTAGTATGTAGGGAAGTAGGGAAATAGGGAAGCAGGGAAATAGGGAGGTAGGGAGGTAAGCAGGTACGGAAGTAGGAAGGTAGGGAGGTACAGTAGGGAGGTAGGGAGGTAGAGAAGTAGGGAAGCAGAGAAGTAGGGAAGTAGGGAAGTAGGGAAGTAGGAAAGTAGGGAAGTAGGGAAGTATGGGAGTAGGAGAATAGGGAGTAGGGAAGTAGGGAAGTAGGGAAGTAGGGAAGTAGGTAAGTAGGGAAGTAGGGAAGTATGGGAATCGGGCAGTAGGGAAGTAGGGAAGTAGGGGAGTAGGGGAGTAGGGGAGTATGGGAGTAGGGGAGTAGGGAAGTAGAGAAGTAAGGAAGTAGGGGAGTAGGGGAGTAGGGGAGTAGGGAAATAGGGAAGTAGGGGAGTAGGGAAGTAGGTAAATAGTGGAGTAGGGGAGTAGGGAAGTATGGGAGTAGGGGAGTAGGAAAGTAGAGAAGTAGGGAAGTAGGAAAGTAGGGAAGTAGGGAAGTATGGGAATCGGGCAGTAGGGAAGTAGGGGAGTATGGGAGTAGGGGAGTAGGGAAGTAGGGAAGTAGGGGAGTATGGGAGTAGGGAAGTAGGAAAGTAGAGAAGTAGGGAGGTAGTGAAGTAGGGAAGTAGGGGAGTAGGTAAATAGGGGAGTAGGGAAGTAGGGGAGTAGGGGAGTAGGGAAGTAGGGAAGTAGGGGAGTATGGGAGTAGGGAAGTAGGAAAGTAGAGAAGTAGGGGAGTAGGGAAGTAGGGGAGTAGGGCAGTAGGTAAATAGGGGAGTAGGGGAGTAGGGAAGTAGGGAAGTATGGGAGTAGGGGAGTAGGAAAGTAGAGAAGTAGGGGAGTAGGGAAGTAGGGAAGTAGGGAAGTAGGGGAGTAGGGGAGTAGGGAAGTTGGGAAGTTGGGAAGTATGGAAATATTTGCATAGCATGACTAAATTGTCGGGCTGGCTACGTCACTAAGAAATAGAGCACCCCTCTCACTAGCATCCTCTCTCACCATTTCACTACCAGTCACTCAGTCCCTTTTACCGATTTAAAAATTTTTTTCCAGTTGTACCTCTAAAATAGATATTCTTTTGCAAGAAACTTTCTTTATTCGCCAGTTGAAACCCATTTTAATTGGTAATATTGGCGCAATGTCATTTTTGTATTATAATAACTTAAATTCTGTTGCTTGTAACTTATAATTATTTTCTATACTATGACTTGCAATATAATAATGTTATTTTCTCTTTACTCTGGCGTACTTGTAATAATAAATATACTTACTTGTTTTCTGAATGGTTTTCTAATTGATTTATGACAACTTTTGTAATTATATATGTCTAGCCTTTAGCAAATATGTTAATTATACACACCGATAAATCTTGTGTTAACATCGAAAGTTAAAGTATA
>JAOBAZ010010126.1:0-13473 GCA_026546875.1 Pteroeides caledonicum | reverse complement strand
AAGACGAAGCACTAAAACAAAAATCTACAAATAGAGTTACTCTACAGTTTTTAAAGTTCTTTCCAATGGGAGAATAACGATTTTGGGATTATGGCACTTTAAACGCTTCATTGATTTGGCATGACTGATGATGGCTCGCGTTCGTCTTGATACGTACCATTTTCCCTGAAACTTTGCAAGTTGATTACAAAACTTTTATACTTTTACTGAATTGAATAACATCTTAAATTCAGCTTCACATTTTTGTCCACAAGTTATCTTATCATTAGATGCCAAAAAATACCCCCGGAAACATTTTACCTTTGAAGAAAAACATTTGTCCTAGATATACCGAAGGCAAAGGGTATTAACAACTATTGGAAGCAAAAAATATCACAGATTTTTCCTAATAAATATATATTGCTCTTATTGCTCTTATACATATTACTTTTATATAGTGCTTTTGTAACGAACTTTTTGCTAATCAAATTATAGTCTTACTTGAATGAACTCGTAAAATGTTAAAGGAGCTGACTGACAGTTTTCTCAAATCTCATTCTCAAGATATCAAATTAATATTCAAAGGAGATAACTATGACGTACATCAGAAGTAATACACAGCATATTAACAGGCTGTAATAGTATTGGACAATTGCGTTTATTTTAAAAACTATTAAATAAAATGAGTTGACATTTTGTATGTCCATACAAACCACTACGTTATATAAAACTGCGCACTTTTATCGTTGTCAGTTACTTCATCATTTGAAGAGCTCTTTCAAATAAGACAATAATCCGAATGGCGATAATTTCGTTGCACCAGCATTTTAAAAGTTTGTAGACTAAATACCTGTTTTCTATTGTTGCCTTTGAAAATACAAAGTTATACTTGGTAAATAATATTACGGCCATAACGAAATTAATATTATAGGGTTGCCAGTTCGGCTATTCTATTTCTAATTCAAGACATTTCAATTTGAATTACTTTAAGAAAGGTTCAGCTAAAAATTGGTTTGCTTTATATTGTTTGCATCTGGTGGTTTTGCGCTGGATTAAGCAATATAAACCTTCAGCCATGTAGAGAATAACGCATGAATGCGCGTAGGTTTACTAAAATTTATTTTAGGTGTCGAACAAGATATTTGAGCAAAGCAAACGTGACATGATCCTGTTTAATACACGATCAAACTATAATAAAAGTGAGGCAGGTGCTAAATCCGTCTTGAGATATTTAATTGAACAACTGGTTCAGTCCTACTTTATTCGCCTTAACTTCTGCTTTATTCGCCTTAACAATTAACGTGTATGGCGAAATAATCCAAGATGATATTGTTTTATTATGTGTTTATAAATCTACCATTTTGTAGTTCACTATATGTCAACTCGCGTTATGTAAGTCTGCATGTCCTTTAGTGTAGTCTGGATGAACCCCAAAGCATTACCCTAACGTACTTCAGTTAACCACAGGGAATCTTCTACGTCGAACTTATTTTTTTGGAAGTTGCTAAAACACCTGGCTGGAACTTAAAGAATTAGTTACTTCACATCTTTAGAATTAGTCTACTCTATATATGTCCTTTGCACCATTTTTCGCATTTTCAATAAAGCAGTTCTAGAATTATAATTCATTCCTAAGTGGTTTTTACGCCGATTACCGTGCGTTTTTTAAGCTGCTTTTTTACTGGTGATTTTCGCGCAAAGTGCATTTCTGAAATTTATCCCAAATCAGTCAGGGGCGAAACTAGAACTATAATTGGGGGGTGCATATTCATATATTTGTGTTCTGCCTGACGGATTTCGTTTCTAATCGAGTATAAGTGCATCTCATACAAAAGAAATTCGTCGGGCAGATTGGAGTATATGAAAGTGCACCCCCCCAATTAACGCTCTAGTTTCGCAGTCGCTGGATTCAGTACATATAAATTCCAATCGTAGCCAACTGTTGAATGACTGAATGCTGTTATTATCCTCGGCTTTTTTTGGATGAAGTGGCATTGCTATAACCGTAATTTGAATATTAGATTGCTATAAAGACGCAAAGCTTTTAAGGTACGTCACTTCATTTAGTTCATCGGTATATTAGGGTAATTATTATAATTTTGGGTTTCTTTACCTAATAAATGTACAGTGGCGACGCCAGCCCGCAAGGTTGTTCCTGCTGGGCCAATTTCAAACCACTACCATTATTCATTGCTTTAGAAGTTCATTGTTTTTACGGTTCTTGAACATGGAACTATTTGCATAGCAGCAATAAGTTGTCGGGCTGGCTACGCTACTGTATATGTAAACCAATGATAAAGAAAGGGAGCTTTTTCTTATAAAACAACCAGTTACACACAAAACTGATTTCTGTACATGATTAATGATACAACTAAATATGCACCAGAAAGTATTTGATCGCCATTTGATCGCCATTAGTATACACAGCGACATAGAAAAGCTTCGATCAGTTCACAACTTCCTTCGTTCAAGAACATTGCTCATTAGCCAACTTTACATTTAGTTCTTATTCTGTGCTCACATGCATACAGATAATGGCAATGAAGGAGTGTTGACAGCTTAGTGACAGTCTACTATCTTTTAAAATATTCCCACGCGGTAAAACATATGTTGGTATTTACTTTTTATTGTCCATTTTTCTACTTTCTATCTTGGCCTAGAAACGCTTTGCTGGTTATTCTAAACTCCAGAAAATTTTTACCAGTGATACAAAGTTCAGAATAAATTTTAGTATACTATTTAACTTAAATTGGTATGGATAAATTAAAAAAAGATATAATTTATCAAAAAAAATTAAATACGTGTGTCAGGCACGCAGGATATTCGCGTATACTTGAAACTGCCCATTGGAGAACAAAAACAAAAAAATTAATTGCTTTAGTTTCTGCTTATAATAACATTATGTAGGACACAAACATGAGTTATAATCATAAATTACAAGTTGATAACTAATGACTTTTAAACGTTTTTCACGGCACACCAATCTCCTAATTATTTTGTTTTTCTTTTTCCTGATTAACTCCACTGTACGTATATTTTTCGCCTAATTTGTGCCCATTGTCATTGTAGCTGTCTAAATAGTATAAATTAAAATGGTGTTGAAAACCGAAGCACTTGAAACAAAAATTTCTCTAATAAGCTATTAAGTGAGCAAAGTAAACACACAGAGCCACAACCACGACAATTTATACTAGGTATATATTATCATATGCAATTTGTTGATATATCTTTGGAAGAGGACTATAACATCTTTATATTATTTTTAGATATTTCATAATGTTACATGGCACTGTCATCAAAAGTCATTTTTCATACATGTATGTCTGGTATGCTCTTAATCACACACATAATTTTTCAATGTGCAAATATGCAATGTATTAGTTATGACGTCACAGTCAATTTCAATACTTGATATATCCAGAATGAGAAGCGATATGAAAAAAATATTTCGTAATATTAACATCGCACTGTCATTATAAGTCAATTAATTGTATTTTAAGTCATAATTTGCCCATTCAATGTCTATTGCCCCTATATCCGGTAACAAGTCGTTTTCCGCGCCCATGCGGTTGCCATTTGTTATCACTTCTTAACCACTCCTGATAATTCACTTATAACTGTTGCCGTGTTCCTTGGGGTATGTCTACATATATTAGTTGAGCTGTCCACCGTCAACTGAAAATATAAAGTAAAGTATTTGTGCATATACAATGTGAATTGTCACGCATTTGAAAAACCAAGTTTATTTGTGTTTTCAGTTAAAGATCTGCTGCATACGTTTTGAAGAGCTAGGGATTAAACACTGGATTTAAATATTTCATAGCCATATCTCCAGGGCCTCTTTTAATATCAACTTCTTCATGGGGGGAGCAGTGCAGGAAGCAATGGGGGACCTGACAAATTTGTCTTCAAATTGAAAGGTCGTCGTGTTGAAAGGTGCTCAATCGTCTTTCCAGATTAGCAGCTTCCAAGAGTTTGGACCATGCTGATTGTTACCAGATCATATAAATCAATGTTTGTGCTGTGACCTTGTGGTGATGGAAATGATATGCAGTTTGCATGGAAACAGTGGAGGTGTAGTACGGATACCTTGGCAATATACAAGGAATTTTATTACAAATTTAATTTACTACCTTTAATATTTTGTCAGAGTGTCGAAATTTTGTCTGTACCTGAAATATTATGTCAATAAACTGGGCAAATCTCTACTTTTTTTGGTTTTTTATAAAAGGCAACGTTTCTTGTTGGGGCAAAAATTCATTCTTAGGGTGGAGGCCAAGCGCCCTCCTGCGGGGTCCTAACAGCTGAAGCTGGAATGTTTCTCAGCGCTTTGAACCCTTTCCTTTAGAATCGAGGAGCGAGATCGTCGTTGACAGTGAAACGTTCTAATAAACTAAGTCGATGGGGATTTTTAAGGACGCCACGCAGTCTCTTGTCTATATGTGTATTAAGCTTACAGCATAAATGATACAGAGTTGTACGTTTTACAATTTTAATTACTTGACTACTTAAAAATCTTAAAATCTATAACCACTTTTAAACTTCTCAAACATAGATAAAATAATGTTAGCTCCGTTGATAGAAATTATATTTCCAATTTTCGAACGTTTCAATTAACCTCACAAAGCTTCGAATTCAAAAACTATTTCATAGGAAAGGTTTTCCCTCTTTCTGGGGTATCTAATGACCCACCCTTAATTGCTTTGTATATGTAACAGTGTAATTGGTCCGATTGTCAGTTTTGTATTTAGAGTTTTACGTCTTCGCAAAATCAGATTATATTGACCTGATTACAAGGTTAATTTTCAGCCCGGGCTGAAATTTCAGCTCGCCTTTTGATGTATGGAAATGTGGCAAAGTAGCAGACACGTTCTGTAGCTAGCCCGACAATTTAGTCATGCTTTGCAAATATTTCCATATTTCCATGTTCAACACACATTGCTAAATTCATAAATTGTTGTGGTGAAAATAAAAGAAACTGTATATAAGAGTAGACATAACAAGATCTAAAGTTAACTTATTTTGGAAAATCACGCTTGAATATGTTTCAAAATTAATAAAAATTTCAACGTTTCGAAATCAAACTTATTTCCATTTGTCAACAACTGGAAATCATGCCGGGACGAAATTTCAGCCCAGGATGAAAATTCCTCATGCAAGCAGCCCCTATGGTACCTTGAAGTAGAAAAATATGTCTCTCGTTGTCGCTTATTTGTTTTTTAACCTCATTATTCTTAGACAGGAATGTAAACAAAGATGACAAGTACAGATGTTTTAACATTAGTGATTATCAAAAACAGGAAATAAGACTTAGTGTTTATTTTAAAAGGCATGCAGGTGTGAAGGTTCGTAAAGTTGGTGATGAAGTTAAAGGTGTGGAAGAAGTATTTCTTTTTTGAAAGCGACGGCTAAGCTGGCATTAGAGATTAGATCACTTTCAGTCAATTTTTGGTAATCTTAAAGGACATTGGCAACACAGTCTTTTGTTGTCTCGTGAAAGGACTCTTAAAACTGTTTAATAACATCTTATACAGTTTCTTCGTATCTTGTTTAGTTCTTGAGACAATTATAACTCGTGCTTTTTCTAGTCCGCCATCTTGGACCAATGTTTAACCTCATTAACTTCGGATTTGGTGACGTCATGTGCTGGTTAAAAATTGTTAAACGTCTCCCCGTGCGACAGATTCAAAGTCAAATTTTTGTTTGACGGTTTTCACACCAACAAGTAACAGCGAAGTGTTAAGAAAACATTGTTAAGTCAGATATTGTAATGTGGTCTTCAAGATAAAAGTTTGCGTGATCCTGATTTGCATAACCAGTAAAATCCAAAATGACTGGTAGAATAAAGGACGTTTCTTGTAAATAGCAAATATTGTTGGATATAACTTTGGCAGTGGATATAAATTCAGCGAAGGAACTTTGGAAATGTTCACCTGTGTATCTGTATATTATAGTTACTTAATAAAATAATAGTGAACATAATAATAATAATAATAATTTTTTAATAATAATGATAATTTAATATAGAATATTTTAATATATTAACAATAGTAATAACAATAGTAATAATAATAATGATAATAATAATAAAAATAATAATAATAAATCTGTTGAGTATATATGAGGTCAAGTTGACAAAGATAAAAGCTGCAGTAGAGCTATACCAGAACTTATGCAGGGGAGTAGGACACCAGTCTATCGCTTAATGTCAAAACCCTACATTAATTGCAATTAAAAGATCAGATATTGTGATTGAAGGGATAAAGAATATATGAAAAATCCACTGGTAGAAAAACTACAAGAAATCATTGAGAAAGAGCAATGAGATGGCCGCCTATATTTGTCACTCTGGAAATATAAAGAACTTAGTCAAAACACATGTTTTGCTTGATTGAGATATTGGACTGCAGCACCTAGTCATACCGTGACAGGCATAATGGAACTTTATAAACAGTCAACACCAACAAGAGCATATACCTCACAGAAGACAAAGACAATTAAAGGTATTGTTTTTCGAAAAGTGTAAAGATCTAAAACTTATGCATGGTGTCACCTATGGTACTCTCCTGTGAAACCCAAGCCTGTGCATGAGCCATCTGATGCACAAGCCTTCTGGGATGCGCCGATGTACGCGTAACACACATCTGCCAAGGCCAATAGGGTGGATGCGTAATTCGTGGATAATAGAGCAAAACACGTCTGTGCATTAAAAATGAGTTGCCCATAGATCACTTATCGCGAAAAGAAACAAAGGGAGAAGGAATCTAAATACAGAGCTTTAAGATGGGAATTAAAACAACAATACCTTGGATATAACGTCGAACAATTTTATACTGTCATTGATGTTTTAGGAGGATGGTTAAAGGGACATAAAGGAACCATAAACGAGCTTGTTGGTAACAGGGCAAAAAGTATTTTAGCAAAAAATGCAGAAAGCCACAATCTCGTGCTCACTTCATATATAAATATAGCACGTACTTTTAGAGCTTCAGTTGTGTAATTGGATTATTTTAAAGAGATAAAAGTTTCTAGATATTTAGTTGTTCTTATATTTTATTTGGATATTTTGAGAGGATGATCTTATCGACATATTGTTTATTTTTAGAAAATTATTCTACATAGTTTCCTTTTTAGGCAACATAGGTTACACTTGACGCCCAGCTGATCTGACCGTGAGAAAAAGGCCTGGCATTAGCTAGAAAATAGAAATCCATTTTGTTGTTTCATCACTTATACCTTTGCTTTTTGTTGATGAAACTTGCTGAAACTTAGTAATTATGTTTAATCAACAAAATTATAAGACTGTAATAAATTTGGGAACGTAGTAGAGTATATTTCAAGAGAAAATTGGCCGTTTTGATCGATAAATGGATTTCTATTTGGCAACTAGTGCCAGTCCTTTTCCGTGTTTGCAGATCATCTGGTAGATAACTGCATTCAAATGTTCCCACACTGCAAATAATAATAATAATAATAATAATAATAACGTTTAATTAAAGAATTTTTTATTGTCAAGTCTTTATTTAATTAACAAAAAACATATTAAAAATATTAAACCGTATTAAAAAGATACAGCGAAAAAAGTAAAAATTGTGAACGATTGTGAAAATTTTTACGGGGCCTTTCTATATGCACGTCTTTTGTTACTTCATTAATTTCAACGATCGAGCCACACACGCGCATTTAATTAAAAGTTCCATAAGCCGAGCGAGATCATAGAATTTTTAAAACTAAAACCATGTGGTAGCACAAAAATGCATTTTTCATGCGGCGCCAGTTTTTATAGTTAATCCCCTTAACAAAATAAAAAGGTTGAAAATAATTTGAACAGATTACAAAGCAGGTATAGTTCACTTCAAATGTCAAGTAATGGTACCTTATAACAGTGGCGGATTTGTGTGACGTAAATTAAAGAATATTTGCAGTTTAAAATTCAAAATATGAATATTAACATAGATGAGAGATGAACTTAGATGGTGAGATTTATATTCTTTGGAATAGTTTAACTGATATAAGATTGTTATCGAGATTTCAATTTTTAAATTTCTATATTACCAGCCGTGCAATTTGTGTGACTCATTTAAATTCGCCACTGACCCATAAATAAAAGTGATTAGTAGTTTTCCACGTTTTTGTGTAATTACTATCAAGAAAGCACCGATAAAGTCCTGTTGGAAACTTATGTTTTTATATATAACAAGAAAAGGTGGAGAGATATTAAGTTACAAAGGTACCGAAAATAATCAGTTCTTTTAACACTTTGGTTCCGTGACTTAAACTTACTTTTTTATGAGGTGACCAACACATTAACCACTCTTTACAGTTATTAAAAATTAAGCGAGAAAGCATGGTGGGATAATTTAAGTATTTGGCATATTTAACAAAGAGATGGAATATGAAAATGTTCAGAAGAGTTAAAATGATTGTAACTAATTTGCAACTTTCTTCGATTCTTGCGTACATGTAAAAGTAACGCTCTCATTACTTTTTGTTAAAGCTGTAACTTCATTTTTATTTTCGCATGAGTTGAAAGGTACCCTACAAAATTAAATCAATGATATCAATTCCGAGTATAAGCATTAATTGTTTCTTTTTTATCAAAACGTTCAGTGTTACGAAACCCATGGTGATAGCAAACAGTCAATTAGGTATTGTTAGTATTTTTTTTAAAGTTTTGTGCACATAATAGAGACAGAATTAGATTGTGCTAGTTTTAATAAATCTTTTTATTAATATCTAAGGTCACATGTATAAAATTTAATTTTTTTTGGCATTTAAATTAAGCGGTTATTCTATTTATCAAAGAAAGGAACGTGGAGTAAGTTATATAGTAAGCGTAATTACACGAAACAACTTTCCTTCTTTTAGAGTTTTCATGTAGACGTTAAAGTTATTTTTTAACTCTCTCCTTGTACAGAAATTTCCAGCTAGCAATACAAATTACACGTATTTTTTTGAAAATCAAGCTAATAACTTGGTGAATAACTAGCCTTGCCCAAACGTCTCTGTAAATCGTCAAAAAGTTACTTTTTGAGGAATTTTTCTAACTAATCATATATTTATTTTAGCACTGCTGTTTAAATCGAGTTATATTATGTTGCTAACTTAAAGTGAGTCTCGTTAAGGCTTTATTTGGAATCGGTTAAATGATAATTAAATACTAGGGGAACTACTGGATAATTATGTACTTATGTTAGCACTTGAACATTTTTTTTAACATAATATCTATTTATATATTTACATTTTCAAAGATTGGTTGATTATTTCAGTAGCGGTGTTCATGCTACACCTGTTGGTGCCTGGACCAACGTTTGTAGTATTAACACCAAAACAACGTTATGGATGTATTTTATGAACCAATATTTTAAGTGTTCAATCTAATTGCGAGATATTATCCTAATTCGGAATTAGATTACGTCACTTATGACAGTGGTACTTATATCAGATAACACACTGATCCTTATCGGAAACATATATATGTTGATTGAGAGTAAACTGAAACAAGAGTTATTTAAAAGTCAAAATCCTACGTGTATTAAACGACATTTGCTCGGTTAACTTGGCTCGTGGCACATTGTTCCTTGCAAGCGCAGAGAACTCAGCATCATACTGAAATTGAATACCTTCGGAGAGAAGTTACTTTATGGAATTTCCGTTGCATTTGATAAAGGTATGTTTAATTCAACTCCCCTCATTTTGTATTGCTTTTAATTATGTTGTATTGCGGTTTATGGGAGGATGGTACAGAACACCATGGTATAGATAAGGACTTTATAACAGGCCAATTTTTAAAATAATAATCAGCATTTATCATTACCGATAAATTAATTATGCTTAAATTGCTGTGGCACTTACATGATGGGGTTTTCAACTTCAATCTGTAGGCTGTAGCAACGGCCGGTGCGTTATTTGCGTTTTGACCATGTTAACCGCCAGCTTTCAACATATTTGTTTTCCTCTGTTTTACTACAGTAATCTTTTTTTCATTTGAAGCTCAAGGGTTTATTGCTGTATAACCATATGGAATATGTTATTGTAAATTGTGATTTAAATATTGCTTAGCTAAGCACATTCCCACGTGGCGCGAATAAAAATATATAGCGGTATATACTAAACAAAGATTCTAACTTTTATACAGTATGACATGCATGCACGCAATATCTTTAAATGTAGGTCAACTATGAGTCAGGCAAGTAGGTTTTACTGTTTTCAAAGAACTTTCTTCCAGAGCAGATAATGTATGTTGTTGTTATAACAATGATGTCATCTTACTTTGCTGTCCTAATTAAAGGTAAAACTGAAACAATAGATTTTTGGACAAAATACTGCTTATCAAAAACTACACATGCAATTGTGTTCGCCAGTTTGTAATCGCAAGTATAAATCGCGATTTTAAGGTTAGCCAGGAGTTTAAACGGACATATCAACCGCCAATCGCCGACGTACAGTATACGGGTCAAACGCTATCTACGATGGTAGCTATATACAGTATAGTTCATTACTTTATTAGCTCTGTTCACAATGGACATTGAGTATATATAATTGCAGCTTTTTGTAATCTATGTATCTGGATATGCATTTAGTATTAGATTTGCCCATGTTAAGCAGTTTTAAGTGATTTGCATTGCATATATATGCAAATCAAATTTTCTGCAAACTGGAAGAACATTCTAACCTATTTTATAGTCATTAAAATCGATTTTATAAACATAGCTGAGATATGATTGATACACATGCAAATGTTTAACGTGCGGCTTTATATAGAGAATGCAAACCGCAACGTGCTAAATAACAATAGCTAAATATAAGTTGTTATTGTAAGCCATACAAGCGAGGCAAAAGATGGGAATTATAAAGTTTTGATGTTATTCTTTGAACCCATGCGCTTGTGTTAATTGAGATATGAAACTAGCAATAGAATGCGCCAAACAACTAATTCTTATATTCTCTCAAATACGAACATATATTAAGCCTGGTTCACATATAGTTGTTATTGTTGTAATTCAGTCGGCGATTGTCACCGATCAAGTTTTACAACAATTACAACAATCACGTTCACATATTGTTGTAATTTTTGTTATTTACTGTAATTGTTGTAGAAGTTGAACCAAGTTCAACTTTCTGCTACAATCGCCGATCATCGCCGATGAATTAGAACAATTGTCAATTACAACTCACGTTCACATAGAGTTGTAAATTCTTGTAGAACTTGGTCGGCGACAATCGTTTTAACAACATACAGTGTAATTTGTAGTAAAATGAAAAACGAATATTGGTTTCAGTAGTTTTTTATTCCGGTTTTTTTTATTTATTTATTTTTGTGGTTAAATGACTTAAAAATTCGGGACTGCTTATTTACGTGACCATCAACATGCTTGTCATGAGATGTTGCCAATTTTTGCACAGTTGTTGACTCGAAGAAAATTCAATTAGACGTGTATTTGCTTTTTTGGTACCAATGAATATCAAACTCTTAGGTGTCGAATGATTCATTTTTATATTACAAGCAAAACTGGCCAATTACGATACGATTAAAAACCGTTGATTGAAATCGCATCTTCCACTATGGGAAGTTGAGCAAAAAGCTATACAGTATATTGTCTGCCACTCTACCTATTGAAGTTATAAAGGGGAAAGAAAAGATGGTAATATACGCAGAACCAGAGCCGAGGGTAATTTAGTAATATGAAGCAAGACAAAGTTGCTATTTTACATTACAACGAACCTTTCTGGTAAATAGAACATTTTGACAAACAAAAAATTGGTTGACAGTGGAAATACTGAAAGCTTAAACTGGAAAATGGTTGTAACTTTGAAAACTTTTAATTCCCATGCAACGGTGGAAGAATGTAATTTGGAATACTTTTTCATCGGATCGCATTGGATAATCATTATAGTGGCACAAGTAAGGTGCCATTTGACGGCCTCCGTCATTTTTAACTGCGAAAAATGACGCCCATTAAAACAAAGTATAATGCCCCCAGTAAGATGTCACAGTTAAGTTGTATTACTTTTTCTCGAAAATAATTTAACGTGCATGAATAAATCGTGCATGCATTCATTTACATGTACATACATACTAACAAACAAACACTTACACATACAAATGTACATATTTGTGTATGTATGTATTTATGTGTATGTATGTATTTATGTGTCTATGTACAGTCGAGGTAAATGTTTACACTCTGCTTTCTAAAACAAACATTTCATAAATGTAGTTTAGCTACATCACAACAACGTTCTAAATACAGATAAAGGAAAGTATGTACAGTAATGTTTTCATTTTTTTATTCAATGGTCCTTTACTATCATTATATCCTTATGTTTTAGTCGTCGCGACAAATTCTTCTGGATCAGAAATTTACATACAGTTAATTCATATCTAGCTGCATGTGTTTTCTTCTACAGCATATTAGTACAATCAAACAATTAGGCTAACTTTCCTTGACAATTCTCCTTGGCAGTTTCTCCTACTTCTTCTGGCAATGTTGATATGGGTCCACAGTAATTGGCTGACGCCGTTGTGCCCATGCACCCTGCTACTATAATTCCTGTATGTTTTTGGTCTTCTTTGTCCTCCGAACCAGTGTAGCCCACACATTCTCAATAGGATTTAGGTCACTGGACTTTTGCCATTCCATTACATTAACCTTGTTGTCTTGGAACCACTTTGTGATCATGTGCGCTGTATGCTTGAATTGTCCCGTTGAAAGATGCATTTGCAACCAAGCTTGAGCTTCCGGACGGATGACTTGAGACTTTTCTTCAATATTTATATATGATGCTCCTTACGCCTTATTCCATAAACTTGTTTGCCAGTGCGTCGAAAAAGCTAGATCTTTGTCTTGGTGTTCTTTTGCAAACTTTAGCCTTACCTTTGGGTGACGCTCTTCTTCCTTACACGGTATCCTTTTAGCAATTTCACTCGGCCTTCCTGACCACAAACCTTTCATCAGTGGTGGTCAATTTTCGCTTACGTTCCGAGCGTGGTAATGCGCCGATGCTCCACACAAGGTTTTTATTTGATACGTTTTTCCTTTTTACTGCGCGGAAGTGTAGCGCGGCGCAGTCTAGGTTTGTCAGCCGATTTCTTCCCTCGTCGTCTTTGTGTTTTAGTTTCAGTCTTCCGGCCGTGTTAGGCACGGCAACCGGCTAATAAAATAACATTGGCTCTGGTAATAACAAAGCCAATTTTATTACCAAAGCCAATGTTATTACCCAAGCAAATATTATGAAATCCAAACTTTATATGATCAAACCTCTTGTGTGAAGTTGCATTACATGTTATATGATACCCTTGTCTTGGACGACATGTTGCAGTCAAAAACAAACCCATGTGAGCTTTGGGACAAACCGCTTTATAGATTCTACTTTAATGACTGCAAATATGGAATCAGAAGTATTGCAACAAAGTTGATATCGAGGTAACTGTGTCGTTTGTTTTACTAGTATCAAGTTTTGTTTGTTTCTTGGTTCCTTGCTGTGCCTTGT
>JAOBAZ010010015.1:0-13474 GCA_026546875.1 Pteroeides caledonicum | reverse complement strand
TAAAAAAAACACCAACTAAAAATACTTTGTTTTTGCTAGGCTTTGTTGTTTATAATCATATTACAATTCTTGGCTTGTATATAGTTTGATACCACTGTTCTTTACATCCCCACACTGCCAGCTGTTACTTTTCTTTAAAGGCCAACAAGTTTACCCATTAACACACAAAAGTCACAAAAAAGGTTAGAATAATTTAAATGCCATCTGATACCATTGAGGCTAAATGGTAGTCTCAATAGTAATAAAACTCAGTAGACCCACCAGGGCAGACATTAAACAATAAACACACAAGTATGTCGGATTATAAATTTTATTAATTATATTGAGGAACTTTAGCTCTTAGTTATTTGAAGGTCTACAAAAAAGAGATGATATAATATTAGCAAATGCAACAATAATGCTATAGAAAATACTGTATATATCCTCAAAACAAAAGAGCACCAGTTACCTTGCCCACTCTACATTAAGTATAAGATGATCGTAACCAAGTCCAGATACACATTTGATAGCTTGAGCTGCATCTTCACGATGAACAAAATTGATAAAAGCAAAACCCTGTAATTTGAAAAAAAAATTAGACAAACATTGTATACTTTTAAATGTTAACCCTTCAATATCAAACAATGACCTTCAGCATTTCACTCCTGCTAACACCAGATAATTTTAGTCATCAATAAAAAAACTCTGGACGGTTATATTATTTTGTTAAATTTTTGTCTAGCTTATCTTACAGATAAGTAGGCAAGAATTAACATTTAAATGTTATGGTGAAACATTACTGTAATACCATAAACTGGGGTAACTTGGAGATAGCTTTGGCCACCTAGACTAGCATCCATAAAGGTTTAATTTGCTAACCAAACTAGATAGGAGCTATTGAATAGAAATATTATTTAATAACCTCTATCTAGTTTGGTAGCAAATTAAAACTTTATGGATGCTAGTGTAGGTGGCCAAAGTTACCCTGGTTTACGGTACTTGCCTTAGACTGGTTGGTTACTTTATCTTTAGCCAGATAGATTCGAGATATTGGTCCAAAAGGTCGAAACAGTTCTTGTAAATCTGATTCTCTAGTGTCTTCTGATAAGTTGGTCACTCTGATTGTTGCTGTCTCATCTTAATGAAATCAATAAATAAGTTATCAAATACAACTGTGAATTAAAAACTGTACATTTTTGCACCAGATATAATTACTAGAGAAGTACCTAATTTATGAAACTAGTAAACAGCAATAAAAACCCAGTAAAATCAAACTTAAATATATTATATATAAAGATTTTCTGAAGTTTTACCTCTGTTCCTTGGTGTCATTAAATCTCCTCTTGCTGCACCACCATCTCGTCGTCCAGGTGCAATATATTTCCCTCCTGTTTGGTTCATACTCCCTTGTTTGGTACTGCTTTCACTAGTGCCACCATTGGAAGTGGCTAAATTTATCATTTAGAAAAACAACTTCTGACCGACACTTTGTTTTAGTGCTGACAGTATAAACTACAACTGAACACAAGTCAAATATACAAGTAAAATATTTGGACAAATGCTATGGATCACTCACTAAACAGAATTTACTTTGGCTAATACCAGAAATGTTTACTTGTCAATGGAGAAAAACCCTGCTGGAAATGGATTAAGCTTTACTTGTGTTAAATTCAAGAACAATGAACTCAAAAATTTATCAAAAAGGATACAAGCAGCATTTTCGTCTTCCTTCAACTGTTGCTGTAAGGGCTCTAGTGTATCCTTATAAGGACATTTCAATGTCCAATGGTCACCTTTACAAATTCGACATTGAACAATATTTTTTTGATTTTGAAGTTTTCTCAGAGGATCATCATCTTGCTGATTTAAATCCTAAACAATAAAAAATATAATCATAACATATTTATTTGAATAGAATACCCTTAAGAATGTAAAGCACTCCTTCTTATCATAAAGCACTCCTTCTTATCATAAATAACTATCAGGTCATTAAGACCATGAAAATACAAAAACATGTGCTGAGTTTGTTCCACATACCTCTTTATTTGATGTTAAAACTAAAAAGACATCTTCAGCTACCATTGTTGTTGCAGGATTAGGTCCAGCTTTATCACCCTTGGCATCACCAAATTTCGGCCAAAGCTAATAATATATAAAAATACACATAATTTACACTTTTTTGACTTTTCCAAAAAGCTGTAGCTGTTTTCAGTTCAACATTACTATATTTTGACTACTGAAATAGTCATTACTTATTCAGCCTATATAACATTAGTAGATAATTTTACTCATTAGAAATCCATACTGAAGGTACTTTCTAGTTAACCCCTTTACTACCATGGTTGATTTCAAATAAATTTTATAATTGTTAAAGTTTGTCAAAAAGTAACATTTTTTAATGCTTACCTTTCTGTTTGCAATAGCTTTATGAACTCTTAATGTTTCAAGTTTGTATGTCCTTACTATCTATAATAATTCATTAAAACAATTTAATTTAGTCAACAAATGGAAATAGATGACTATTAATTTAGTCCTCACAATAAGAATGTCAAATACAAGAAATGTAAAGTAAAAACTATTTATATCACAACATACTTTAACAACTTTATTCTCCTCATTTCTTTTATATTCAACTGTTGTTTTAACACCATTTTTAATTGATTCTGACGGTTTAGGAAGAACTGCATGAAGATCTGGTTCATCTAAAGAAACCAACATCAATGTATAGTTTACCAGTGGTTTCCCGAAATAATCTTTTTCTTGTCCTATCCACTCATTCTATATTTTTGAGTTTCTCTTGATAATCTGACTGGCTTATGTCTTTCTAGGTCTACCTCTTCTAATCTTTCCATAACAGGTGTTCCAACCATCTCAGCAAACTCAGCTCAATAAGGTAATACTGCCAGCCACAAACAACCATTAAACATATTTTACTCTGGCTAATACCAAACAATTTTACTCATCCTGGCAAAACCCCTAACTGGTAATAGATTAATGTGGTAATTTAACCCTTTACAGCCAGGACTGTCCTTATATAACCCAGAATGTCCCCTTTATAGCTCAGAGTATCCTTTATACAGCCCACAAATGCCATATCCCCTCAACAGCCCAGAGTATTCCCTTTACAGCACGGAGTATCCCTTATATAGCCCAGTGTCCCCTCTAAAGCCCAGAGTTGCAACTTTATGAGATGATTAACAATCAGCAATGTGATTACAACAAACCTTCCTGTTCAACTTGATCAGCCCAACTTGTCCCTGCATCACTATACATGAAACAAAACATAATTAAAAAGATATGTTTTCAAAAATAACTTAATTATAACTTGATGCTTTATTTATATTCAGTAAGAAAACAAGACTTAATGAGTAAAAATATATTCACATAATTCGTGGAAACGTTTTACGTATCTATGGAAAATCATAAACCAACCTTTTTATTTTATGTTAAACTACCAATTTATTTTATATCCCTGTTGAAATTTCTTAAAAAGAACTCGTACTATATCATCACAAAATACACTGTTTAGCAAACTTCAGTGTACTTACGCTGTCTCAGAAGTTAATTCAGGTATTTCAGGCATATTTATTTCAACTGGATGGATTTAAACGAGTACTTTAGTTAACTTTTTATCCAAAATATATCAATTCTTTATTTTCAGCTATGAATCTCAACTCATGTGCTACTAGATCCCAGTCCTCTTAGTCTCAGACTATCGGACGGGGGGTGACTAATGTATATCTCAGTGGGGGTGACAATCGTGATGGCAGACGTACCATGTGTAAGGTGTTGTTGTTTAGATTTGTTGATTTATATCGAGGTTGTTCTTTTAAGTTTGATATTTTAACTTTAGAAAGATGAAGAGCTAGTATCCAAGATTAAATCGCATAAAGTTAAGAAAAAAAGTAAGAATGATTGCATTTGATTTAATACTTATTCTGTACTCAGTACTGTAGCCAGTCTGGTGACAATGAAACATAATTATTTAAAGTATATTGTTTTTGTAGAGCATAAGAAAAGACCAAATGATGAAGAAAGTCCAAAAACGAAAAAGGCAAAAACTTCTAAAGAAGGTTTTCAAATCATTTGTAGTGTACCAATGAGTGACTTGTAAATTTCCCAGTACCCAGGGCCAGAGGGTTCTCACTGCCCCAGTTTTCTTTTTATACTATTTCAGGTCGTAATTATACTGTTAGTATTGCCTTACCTGGGTCAATACTGAGCAATGCACAATCACTGGAATTAAGAACTTATTTAGCTGGTCAGGTAATTTTGTTTGCATTCAAACATAAACTTAATAACAACCTTATAACAAACATAATTCTTGTTCACTGCCAATAAGCTCAAATGCACAATTTTAGACCAGTCTCAATATTAGACACATAGTAACCAAACAATTGTTTTGTTGTAGATTGCCAGAGCACTTGTGGTTTTTAATGTTGATGAAGTGATAGTTTTTAATGAATCTTTACAAAATGCAACAAACATTGATACCACATTCCGTGGTGCAGGCAAGAAATCTGATCCAAATGTCCTTCTTGGTCGTATCTTACAATATTTAGAGTGTCCACAATACTTAAGAAAATCATTCTTCCCTAAACATCCTGATTTACAGTATGCTGGTAAGTAGTTACAATATGCTAGAATTTAATTTTTATAGTACAGTGGAAGCTGAGTTTTACGACCACCCATTTTGCCCGCAAAAGTGGTCGTAAACGACAGGTGGTCATAAAAAGGGTGGTCATAAAACTCAGGTTCCACTGTATGTGTTGGTATTTACAGTGAATAGAAACAAAAAGACAAGAAAAGTTTAAAGAACTCTTCATCTTCTAACACAGGTTTATTAAATCCACTTGATTGTCCACACCATATGAGGATCAATGACAAACTTCCTTACAGAGAAGGTGTAGTGGTTGATCGTCCAGTCAAAGATGGTAAAGGTTCTTTGGTCAATGTTGGTTTATACAAAGAAATTTATATTGATAAACATTTAAAACCTGGAACAAGAGTAACAGTTCAGGTATCCTATAAAAATGAAGGTAATGTAGCTAAAAAAAACATTGGGGTAAATGGCAAAAAGCAATATATCCAAATTAATACTGTCAGTTCTAATATTTCTTGATTCATTTCAACCATAAAATATTTTCTGTGCAGGAAATGAGGTGGAAGGTGGCATAGTTGTACCCCCAAGTGATCCTAGAACACAGAAAGGTATTTATTGGGGATACTCTGTGAGACTTGCTCACACATTTGGCAGTGTATTCACACAATGTCCATACAAAGGTGGCTATGATGTTTCTGTAGGAACCTCAGAGAGGGGGACATCTGTGGATGAATTAAAATTACCACAATTCAGGTGAACAAAGACATTACCTTAATCTTATTTAATGTATAAATATCTACCTCTATTGTATATTTACAGGTAAATTTCAATTACTTGTTTTTTTGTCTAGGCACTTGTTGATTGTTTTTGGTGGGTTACAAGGGTTAGAAGCAAGTTTAGAATCTGATGAATCATTAAATGAAGTTGATCCTAGTTCATTATTTCATTATTATATTAACTCATGTCCAGGTCAAGGAAGTAGGACAATCAGAACTGAAGAAGCACTTCTTATAACTATGGCTGTTATCAGGCAACAAATTACTCTGGCAAACAAGACCACTTGAAAAATGGTGTTCAACTTACAGTATTTGCTATTCAGAGTTAAGCCATGTTGCAGAGTACTCAGCCAATATGATGTTAGGCCATTAAACTGGAATTTACTGACCAGATTTCTCTTCTACATTAGCTGCTGTTTAAATGCTAATCAACAATGTATGTCAAGAAACCCATACTTGGATAGATAAGAAAATACAGGTTAACAAAAGTTAAGCATTTTGTCTGCAAAAAAATAAATTACAAAGTATGCTAATTGCTACTGTGTAAAAAAGCTAATACTGCCAATCTGCCATACACACATTCCTAAAGGCACACAACACCTGGGAGATGTAAACAGATAACATTCCAACATTCATAGGATTTATCTGATTTATTCTTGTCTATTTTTCCCAGTTTGAACAAAGATTTTCCTGGATTTTATTTACAATCAAATGATATGACAACATGGGTTTTGCTTTTATTGTATATACTTTAATAAAACAAAGTAAACAAGATCTTAAATAATAATAAAGCTCTTATACAGGTAATAAAGCTCTTGTACAGGTAATAAAATTGAAATATTTCTATTCAATTGAAAGATGTCTGAAGTTTTAATAGAATTATAATGATCTTTTGTAAGAAGTGAATGATCATAGACAAAATGGCACAACTTTCATATTCCCACGTTACTGTGAAACCCAGCCTCCAAATTCTTCCTCCAAAACTTCAGCTACAGCCAGTGTGAGGTGATCATTATTCCTTGAAGCAACAACTTGTATTCCTAAAGGCAAGCCATCAGAACCTAGTCCTAATGGACATTGAGTCACTGGCATATGAAGAACATTAAAAATTGCTGTGTAAACAAAATTAAAAGGCTTAACCAGCGAGACATTGTGACGTAATGCTGGTGTTGGATGAGGTGGGTACAATAAAACACCATTTTCACCAAGAATTGTTTCAAGTTCTCGTCGTAATTTGTTGCCAGATTCCATCACATTTTCTTGGTGGCTCTGTGGTAATAGGTTTGAAAAGTTTTCTACTAAGCCAAGACAGATAGCTGGTAATGTATGGTGAGACATACCAACACACCACTTCGTAAGCTCCCACACTGGGTTAACAGCTTTATTTGAAGATCCACCTAACAACTCACAAAACGTGGGACCACCTGTTTTTGACATCATCATAGACCAAATATCAAGAGAATACTTGAGACGAACTAATTCCAGTTCCTGAACTGAAACATTATACTTTGTTTCCAAACATTTAATAACATTTTTTTGTACACCACTTAGCTCACTAACAACAGAGGAGACAAATTTAGCTTTGTTGTTGCTAATAGTATAAAATTGAAGCTTAGAGATATCCACTTTGCTTTGGAGTTTTTGACTGATTAAAGAATCACCAGACATTACCTAAAATTATAAATGAAATGCATATGAACCAAATATATTGTAGAGCAAGGCATGAAAAATGATGGAACATGGACTAGCCTTTGGTCAGCATGAACCCCACATAAACAGAGAGAATGACCAAAGTATAAAGTTAAATGAATTGTAAAAATATATGTACAGGTACCTTTAGAATAGTTCTTAGATCTGTTGCATATCTACACATTGGTCCTGTACATAACAGATGTTGACCACCAGTGGAGGCATTTGGATACTGGCCATCATTTGGAACAATACCAGGACTTGGTTTATGACCAAAAATACCATTAAAAAAAGCAGGCATTCTGATACTACCACCAATATCTTGAACACACAACAAAAACATTATTTGGTTTTAAAACATATATTTAAAACAACATTCTTTCTAAAAAAAATTTCATTTGATTTAACCGGTGTATTAGCCTGGGGCCAGTTGTTCAAAGCTAGGTTAGCTCAACCACAGGTTAGTAAAAAGTTGAAGCAAAACTATTGGAGACTGCTTTGTTGAAAGGTTGTTGCTTTTTAACAGAACTGTTGTGAATTGACTCAAGTGTTATGATGTGATCTTTCAACGAAAACTGTGGATTCTAACACTTAAAATACAACAGTGGGTAATGCTTAATCCTGGGATTGCACTAACCCACCTTTGAACAACTCAGCCCAGTCTATTAACCAGTCTGTTTACCAGTCTACTAACCAGTCTACTAACCAGTCTATTAAGCAGTCTACTAGCCAGTCTATTAATCAGTCTACTAACCAGTCAACTAACCAGTCTCTTAACCAGTCTACTAACCAGTCTACTAACCAGTTTTTTTGCAATGGCTTCATCACTGTTTTGGACTTTGAGTTAACCCAAGAAAATCCAAGCATTCTCTACATTGGCAAGTAGAGTTGTCTGGTGTTAGCCAGAGTAAAAGCCGTATGTGACTCCTTGGGTTATTCAGGGTTAGCTCAAAGTTTTTGGCTCACCAATAATACCAAGACCTTCCCTAGGCAAGTAAAATTGTCCATCACCAATTTCATCAAAAAATATAAAAATTTACAAAGCAACTCACCTGATCCAATTCCAAAAACAGATCCTGCTGCACCAATAATTGCCCCTTCTCCCCCAGAACTTCCTCCAACAGAATGTTCTGAGTTATAAGGGTTTCTTGTTCTACCATAAACATTATTTGAGGTCTCCCACCACATGCACAATTCACTCACATTTGACAAACCTGTTAAGATAGCTCCAGCATCTAATAACCTTTGAACAACTACTGCATTATCGTCGGCCAGTTGATTTTGTCTTGAAATCATCCCAGCAGTCTGTGGCATTCCTTTGACTGCAAAAGACTCTTTATTTGTAAACGGTACCCCAAGTAAAACTTTTGTAGAAACTAACATGTCTCTCTCTTCTGCCGCCATATTTTCAAGTTGTTTATCGAGCTGCCGAGCTTCTTCCAAGGCTAAATCAAATCTTTCTTGAACAATAGCATTAATAAGAGTATTAACTGTCTTTACCCGTTCAACATATGCCGCCATGACCTCCTCTGCTGTTAATTCCCTATTACATATCTTCTTCGCAAGAACGGTAGCAGGAATAGTTAGTTTATCTTTCTGAAAATCAGTTAACGAAGGAACTACTCTACCAGGCTTTGTCAGTTTTCTGTACACAATACAAATTACGCAAAACACTATACAACCTACTACCAACATTACCGCCATTTTAATATTGTGCTAGTTTTAGTTTGGCGTAAAACTAAGAAAGAAAGGGTTGCAATAAGGATCAAGAAATCAAAAATTTTCCAAATAAATTCGATCTGTGACTTAATTCCTTGAAAAATTGAGAAGATCTGGTGACGAATATATTAAGGGGGGTGTAAGCTTTGGAAAAGCTGGGGGGTACAATTAAAATCTTGGGGGTATGGGTACATTTGCATAGTAACAAAAATAAAAAACAAACACCCTCCATAGCCATAAACAAATTTTCCTCATATTTAAAAAATGAGCAAATGTTGCACCATTAACTCCCTGGATCTTTTCCACCACACTCAGGTCACTTTGATGGTAGTACAGACCATAACCATCTAGTTAACAGATTCCACTCAGTTAAAAACCAGACTATTTCAGTTATCAGGTGAAACCTCCTTAAATCAATGAGTTAAATTACTTTATTGAGCGTAGGTGTATCAATTTTAATGCTTTACTGTAAAAGTCAAAGGAATGTTCTTTGTTTGTATTTATTTTGCTTTCTTTGGGCTCTGGGTTTTTGATTTGGTCATGCCTGTTGGCCAGGAAAATGACCATGAGTTCTAGAGCAGATATAGCCACCAGATAATTTTAGGCCAATTAACAGATAGATTACAAGTGGCATCCCAGTTCCTAAAATGTCTTCACCACTTTTCAATTGGACATTGGGCTGTAAATTGGTCTCTTATACAATGCCATACACTTATCACTAGCTTTGCATGTCAGCAATAGGGTTGGCATGTATTTTGACATTTTGTATTCGAACATCATGAAGAGGTCTGTACGTTTTCTCATTGACAGGGATCTTTTCTAAATCATCTAAAGTGTCACCACCATCAATGACTCTAGTAATAAAAAAAGAGTTTACATCATTTAAATCTAACATTTTTACTGCACAAGACATCTTTTAATATTTCACTATGATAAATATGAGATTGGTGAGGATAAACAGTGGCATAGCCAGCCTGCAAGGTTGGTCATGCTATGCAAATTTAAAATCATTACCATTATTCATTTCTTCAGAAATTCATTGCTTTTACAGTTGTTGAACATGGACATATTTGCATAGCATGACTAAATTGTCTGGCTGGCTATACTACAAAGAATGGAAAATGGTTAGATGGATGCATTTGGAGTATCACTGAAAGATTTAGGAAACATTATCAATACAAATAGCATTTAATGATGATATCATACTTTCCAAATACTGTATATTTCATGTCTAGATGTGGTTGTCTTGCATATGTAATAAAGAACTGTGAGCCATTGGTATTTGGGCCACTATTTGCCATGGACACTACACCACGAACATTATGCTGAAAAATGAAATGACAGTAACAAAATAACAAAGAACAGTAACTATTTTATTGTTAGTCACAGGCTTTTAAATCCTGTACAAGTGTTTGACTCTTGTTAACACCTTATGATTTTAGTTGTTAATTGGAGATCAACTAAAAAACCTTTACAAACATTTTCATATTCTCTTTGTTAGTAAAGTAGTCATATCCAGCCATCACTAAGAAAATTCAATCTGCTATGGCAAGAATGGCGTCATGGTCCATGATGCCATTCTTACCACAGCAGAACTTACCACACCTCACCTCACCTTGCCTCATCTCACCACACCTTACCACACCTTACCTCACCTCACCACACCTCACCACACCTTACCTTATCTCACCCCACCACACCTTACCACACCTCACCACACCTCACGTCACCTTACCTCACCACACCTCATGTCACCACACCTTACCTTACCTCACACACTTTACACACCTCAAAGATTATTGATAAAAACGTACCTTTAATGTTGGAACTATTTCATCTTGAAATTTTTTCCCCCAAATGCTTTTACCACCCTTGCCAGTTCCTAAGTAACAAACAGTTTTTATAATTAAAAATAGATCAACTTAATTTGTATCATACATACACAAGCATTCCTGAAATGATTTAAGCTCTACCTGTTGGGTCACCAGTCTGAACCATGAACCCTTTTATATTCCTTAAAAAAATTTTGATTTTTATTTTTAATGCAAATAAAAGCAATCTGTTTTAGATTCAAATAAATTAATTTATATGTTAAGTAATTTCTTTTTGAGTTAAACTACTTCAAACTAGGGAATATTAACAGCCAGGTATATTATCAGGGGAGTTTCATTAGGTCATGTGGGGATGTCAGACAATGGCAGATTGAGATCAAATATTTATTATAATAATGAAATCCAAGTAAGTTCCTAATGAAATTCTTTTGTATATCTAACCAACTGAGCATGTGCACCCAAGTGTACCCCTGTGAAACCCACCTATATGTACCTGGTTATACATACATGTTCCTCATGTACCTGTGAAAAATACACCCATCATAATAATTACTTGCACATAGAGCTAAAAAGTTCTGAAACAAAATATAAAAATCATGTTGATAAATAAATGCAATAAAAGTCTAACAACAAAATGTTTTAAACTTGTTTTGCCATATTTTGCAAAAAAAAACAGTGTGTCTATATATTGGTGTGCACCCGAAAATATAAAATAATTAGTATCTATATTATTAATATAATTACTGTTATTTATAATTGGTTCTTAACAATACTACGCAGCTTATAACTACCTCACAGGCTTTGGGTGCTTCTTCACAAAATAATTCAATTTTTATATCCCCAAATTCTGTAACAAGTGTTACTGACTATAGTATACAAGCAAAAAAAAACGTTTAGAACTTTTTCTTTAACTTTATTATTAATAAATCAAGTTAAAATAAGTCTAAGATATATAACTTACCATGTTAACGGACCAAAACGATAAATAAAATGGGAGAACGCAAAAAAAATAGTAAACCTCAATGTTTTAAAAAATCCGCCATTTTGGAAATAAGAGGATAATATTATGAGATTAGGGATAGAAGAGAACTGGTAAACTATATCCAGTATATTACCTTTAGTTCCTATTAATACCAGCTTATCCTATAAATTTGTGAATGATGTGATGTTACAAAAAGCTGAGGGATTTAGGAAATGTCGAAATATCGATTTATAATCTTACAGCCAAGATCATCAACTATTCCTTTAGCAAGAAGTGGCCATCGTTCTGCTACAGATGATGTATTCTTTTATGTATTTGGCGGGTACAGTCCGCTTTCTCATGAGAAGCTATTCCGTGAAATTTGGTGTTTTAATCTAAGTTTACAAACGTGGCATAAACTCGAAACAGTCGGCCCTTCGCCGATTTGTGTAGCATCAGCAACTTTAGTATTAAAACGAAGAAAACTTATAGTTTTTGGAGGGTCTGGATACCCGTTTGGGTCCAATAGCAGCAATAAAACATTTATTTGTCATTTAAATGAGAAACAATGGGAAGAAATTCAGTATAGTTCTGAAAATAGTTCGTTACCAATAGCAAGTTATGGTCAAAGTGCTGTGATTGGACCAAACAACTCTATGTATGTGTTTGGTGGTACCCGAGGGTTGGATTACAATAATGAGGTATATAAACTGGATCTTGAGTTGTATTCTTGGGAGTACATTATCTGTAACCACCCACCAGCAGCTAGGTACCGTCATGAAAGTATCGGCATTGATGGTGGCTTTGTGGTCATTGGTGGCTATGGTGAACATGGTGCTTGCTCATTAGACAAGGTGTTTGTATTTAAATATGGTCAAAACGTATGGCAAGAGGTGATCACTCAACCAGATGAGCATCATGGGTATCCCAGTCCTCGTCGTGCTCACAGCTCTGTTCAGTACCATGGGTATGCTTATGTATGTGGTGGTTATGATGAGGCACCATCCATTGGGGTGGAATCAAAGGTGTTTGATGATCTCTGGAAATTAAACCTTCAGACATTTTCCTGGTATAAAATTAATCAGGTAAAAGCCTTTCCTTCAAGTTGTTTATTAATTTATACAAAAATGGATTCACCCCCCTGAGAAACATTTGACCATTTTTCTTGTATATCTAGTGTGATTAGATCAAAGCTCTTAATTTTTTATGATTATATGGTGGGTTGAGGGCATCTTCAGTACTTTTTAGTATCTTGGAAGTAGTAATTTTAAGTTTAGTAGTGATCAGAAATGAGATGGATTTAGGTCTATTAGGGTACAATAAAGTACATTGGGTGTGTATTGAGGTATAATGGAGTACACTAGAGTGTGTACTGGGATACAGTGAAGTATAATTTGGTGTGTATTGTGGTATAATGGCATCCTGGTACATTTGGGTGCATATTATGGTACAATGGCATACATTAGGATGTTTTCTAAGGGTACAATGGAGTACATTGGGATGTGTATATGGGTACAATGGAGAACATTTGGGTGTGTGTTGGATTACCCTTTAATGGGTTAACTTAGACTGTTTAACTTACACTTCTAGTGTCTACCTTCTCCAAGATTTTTCCACTCAGCTGCTGTCACCACTTTTGGTTCAATGTACATTTTTGGTGGAGTGGTACAAACAAGTAAATACATTCAATCACGAACAGATCAAGTGCTTCAAATGTGGCTTGTTATACCACCATTGCTTGAACTATGTTGGCAAAAAGTTTGTAAAATATACCCAGTGTCAACAGAACCAGCAAAAAAATATTTAGCAGGACTTGGTGTGCCAAGATATCTAATTACCCCTCAATGGGCCGGCTAAATACAATGAATATTAGCATTTAGCAACGGGGAATAAGTGTTTAGATGGGAACATTTGT
>JAOBAZ010010014.1:0-21197 GCA_026546875.1 Pteroeides caledonicum | reverse complement strand
CGTTAATTTGCTCATTGTCGTAGTGCTATATTGGCATTTGTACTTGTGTAAGTATTAACGGACTTTTCGAGCATTTGTAATAGACCACTAGTTATAATTAATACTAATTGAAATAGCTCTTGTCAATAGCTAGTTTAGTATGCTTTAATAGCACCCTGAGATATTGTTCGGCACTATGCTGTACGGGTACCGTACTGTAGCTATTTTATTAATTCATTGTATATCGGAAAACTGTAAATTATGTGCAATAATAAATGGCGCAATAATTTTTGGTACGGTATTTTTGTTTACATTACATACAGTATTTTTGTCATGTCATGCGGTTCCAATGATAAATTTTAAATGTGACATTAATTTATGCTTGAAACCTAAACGTAAAGATATCTAAATGAAAATCATACAAACGTTTTGCTTTTGACAAAAGAAAACAAGTGATTGATAAAGTTTGTATTGCTAAATTTTAATGATAAAATATAAATGATAATTCTTAAAAACACCTTGCTGGCGGACAATCGCAAATGTTTTCGACAGGAAAACAAAGACTTTGGGAACAATTTCAAGCCCGAATACAATACAAAGCAATACAATGATCTTCATTTATCGAGGGTGACATACGAATCCAGTGAGTTATCTATAGCCCCCAGTTATAGCTCTTGCACGTTCCCTGATAAAACAGATATGTTGCTCTCATGTGGCAAAAAGAATTAATGCAGTGCTGTACAGGGAAAATATTTCACCAGATCACTGGGGCAAAGTTGGGGGTCGGGAAGTGACGGCATTGTCCGCCAATTTGCATGCTTTCCAAGGCCTACCAGCATATTCTGCATGGTGGGACCAGAGCAGAATCTAAAGTGTAATTCAGAACTGTTTATATAGTTTAGTAAAATGTGGCAAATCTTTCAATAGACTGACCATGCCTACTGTTGTCCAACCACTAACCACTAAATTAAGCTCAGAGCATTCGCCTTTGTCCTGTACTGTTTTCACTGCGATGTGGAAAATGTAGGCTTGTGTACCAGAATATCTCTTACATGTTTGAAGCCAACTGGTAAATGTTTTCACTATGGCAAATATATCCCCACACTACCCCAGGTCCAGCGACGCATCGCGAAAGGTGAAGTGCAATGTCCAATCTGCGATTTTTGACAAGCAACTCCACACGATCGTATTTGTTAAATTGCCAGCGCCACTAGCACCCATCGTTCCCAGCCTCTTGGTGTTCGTAATACCGGGCCAAAACATAAAAACCGTCGTTCTTGTTCAAAACATCGCCTATTTTGTTGCTTACAAAACCAAAAAGTTGCCTGCAGAAGAGGCTACTTCATCACTGCTGCAACAGAGTTAGTATTACGTCTTCTCCACTGATAGGTGGTACGGCTTGGCCCAACAGGATCACAGAAGAATTGAATTTCGACATTTGGTATATACATATCACAAAACATCATACTGCTACAAGAACCGCTGCAGACTCGTTGAAATTGGTGCATGTGTAATATAAAAATGCATCTGTCTAAAAATATATGTCAAGTACATGTAAATTATTTATGTTTCGTATAAACACTGGTTTTTATTTACTCCAATTCTTTCTTCGCTTTCATCGCCTTCCTGTACCTGACAACTTCAATGTCAACTAAAGGATCATTTTCAACTCTAGCTGGGTATTTCTCCCCAAGTAGTTCCACTTGAACTTCAGTCCCCTTTTCGCAAAGCTCCACGGGAAGGTAGGCGTACGCAACACTTTTCTTTACTTGCCATCCGTAACAACCCGAGGTGACAACGCCAACAACCTAAACGGGGTGGATATGAATTCTCCGTTGATTTATGATTTGAGCAAGATACTGGTTTACCGGAATGCACTGTGGTGTGACATTTTGCTGTACTAAAAGGCTAGCAGAGACTTTAAACGCAACGGCGCCTCTAAGCCATAGTCACTGAGTATATGGTCTGCAAGCTCAATATTAATTCAATATCCACGTTGATCCAGTTTATACATGTTTGGTGCAACTTTGCGGTGACGTACTTGTTTTTTAGGGCAATTAAACAATAGCAGTGCTTTAAAAGTGACATGAAAAAGAAAAATTTTGTTTCATTTGAAAGAACAGTAAAACATTAAACTCTATGGTAACTTATTTTCGGATTTGTTATTTCCATCCTCTGTTTGTGAAATAATTCGCTCTTTGTAATGTACTGTGCATGTACGTTTACATTAGATATTGCACTATGAGCCTTTGCTAAATATCAGCTAGATGTCATGTTATCAGCTGAAATAATTTGAAAGTTCATAAAACTTTCGTTTTTTCACTGCTATAAGTGGGACATAAAATTCAATGAACATGCAAGGGTGGTCAAGACAGATTTTAATTGAAAATTTTCATGGCATGTTAAATGACCGTTATTCAGTTTTACGGGTGAGCAATTTCCCGAATCATTTCTTTTTGTTGTTCTCCTTCATATTTAATAGGCACGTGAACACGAAGGTGCACTATTTAGCATAAATTCATACAATAACAGACAATGAGTTGTATTGAATTTTTGTTGTTTTTCCAGACTATACACTCGAATGACTGCGCAAACAAAGGAAATGTTTTTGAAAAAAAAAAAGAATAACTTGTTCATTGTACGACGCCAAGTCGCAGAGAGACGGCTAGTGTTGGTTTAGACTGACTTTAGTCAGCAGCGTAGCCAGCCCGACAATTTAGTCATGCCATGCAAATATTTCCATGTTCAAGAACCGTAAAAACAATGAATTTCTAAAGAAAGAAATAATGGTAATGGTTTGAAATAGCGTACTAAACGGTTGCTATTTATAGTACAAAATGCGGACAAACAAACCTAATTTGACTTTCAAGCTAATGCAAATGAAGTATTTTCTATTGTTAAGCCCGCAATGATTGTGGGAAAATGCGGACAAACTGAACGTGTGACGTCAATTGCGTAGTACCCTATTTACATAGCATGACCAACCTTGGAAGCTGGCTACACCTCTGACTTTAGTACAGGAACCACAAGCATAAATACGTATGTTATTTTAATCCATAATCGATCTTGTGGTGAATAAAAATGAATAAAATCAATTCGGCGAACTGGAAGCAACAGACGTTGGTAATTACCATTGCATCACACAAGTTTAGGCTGGATTTGTTAGCTTCGTGAATAATACAAGACGTAGTTCCAGCGTATTTAGTAGCTAAATTAGTATTCCTACGGTTTTGATCCTAACCCAGGCAGACGTTCGTCAAAATTTCGACCACGAGCACATGATATTTTTCAACCCTTACACATGGGTAACGTCAAAGGTCGTTTGGCGGAAGCGTTTGGATTTCATATTCACCAATATTTCATCCCAAAGGAATTGTTACAGTGTCTGTAAACCCTAAACCGTTACTCGCGTAATCGAAAAAACTAACTGTAAAGTAAGTCCTTTTCTAGATTTTTGTTTTGTTGGTTTCTCTGAGTTATTCCGGTGTGTTTTATAGGTAAATTATCTTTGATTACGTCACATGTGTTTACTGACTTACAACCAAGTTACACTGCACATATCTTTGCTTTTATCAGTTGCCCACTACGAAAAAGAATGGAAGACTGTGTTCTGGGTATTCAGTTTGAAAAATGATTGGTTAATGACCAAGAAGAGCTAAGTATTAACTAATATATAATTTTTCATGATTACCTATGCCCTAATCTTTCACTCTTCTGTACTTGCAAGTTAAAACCACTTGTGATCTGTATGTCTGATGTAGGCAAAGGTTAATACACGCATGTTTTCAAACATGTTTACATTTTTCTCTAAGATAAAATGCCTTCTGTGACGACGTAAATTAAGGTAAATTACGCATCAAGGAAACTGGAATAACTTGGAATAAGATTACTTTATAATTTTTGAATGTTCTTTCTCATCAGAGATAACCCTTTTGGAATCAGGGACATTGACATACAAACGTGAATACTTGCATGCGCAGATACAAAAATGCATACCTTTCCATCATGCCATACTGTCTCATCTCCTTCCGGGTCAACGTCAGTTGTATCGACTGTGAGACAAACACATTTGCTTGTCAAACCAGCTCCCTTAATCTTCTTCAATGCTTCTTTGCCGACGAAATCCGTTGGCTAAAAGTAACAATACATGTACTTCATTTAATATACCAGAAAAGTGATACCAATTATGTAAGCAGAATACCTTCTTCAATTTAATGAAACATCCGAGACCAGCCTCAAAAGGATTCGTGTTCATGTTCATCTAAATAACAAAGATGATAAATTGACGGAATTGTTAAAAGATAAAGATACTTTATAAAGACTTACCCGAGTCGATCTTTTAAGCCGTGAATGAAACGAAAATCATTACTGTGTTATCTAAAAGATCTCTTAAAATTGTTTTGTAAGTTATGTTACAGTTTTTCGTTTACGCTCTTCTTTGTTGAGATATTTCAATTTGTTTTTTGCACGTTTTTTACGTTACACATTCATGCATAATTAGTTGACACAAAACGTGTTAACATACTAGAACGGCAACCTTTACTACACCAAAGCAACTGTTTCACTAGCACATCAGCACATTAGGACACAGGCTTGCAAAAGATTAAAGTTGGTGACAATGGATATGTCTAACTTTCTGTGTAAACTCATTGCGCATGGATGTGTGGCGTAAACCGTGCACATGAATTGAATTATCTTAACAACGAAGAAATTAACGAATAACTGTGAAATAACTTACAAAACCATTTTAAGAGATCGTACAGATAAGACAATTTTCGATTGATATACATTTTAAGCAATTATTGAATGAAATTTTTGTCATACGGGGAACTAGAAGGGTTAATCCAACTGTTATCGGCGAGGCTGATAACACTTACTAAAAACTTGATAATTAACAACACTGTAAAGTCTAAATTCAATAATTGTTTTATTATGCATTTCAAGAAAAGATAAACGTAGTCTGGCAGAAAAAACTTTGTTTTTTTATGAAGAAATCACAGCAACAAACAATAATACAACGTAATTTTTATCAAAATCCCTTAAGTAAACTTCCAAAAATTTTGTTTAATAGTAAAAGTTTGTATGAAAACTTTAAAGAATTAATTGACGACAAGGGAATGCTCAGCCTACCTCTGAGCCCCAGACCCTGAAACCTTTCTCCACTCTCAGACTGGTCATTGCATACGTTCCAAAATCGCCAATACCATATTCCTCCCCAGCTTCCATGAGAGCATCGTAGAGTGCTTCAACCTGGTCCATTTTGCAGTAAATTTCCCAGCCAAGCTCACCTTGAAAAAACAGTTTATTTGAGAGGAGCAAATTGGTCTTAATCGCAGTGTAATAAATGTAAAACATAGCAAAATATATATTTTGATAGTATATTTGAACTATAATGAGAGATTAACATTTCAATTGTCCATGTGAGTATGCTCAAACGCGCTTCACATCAAGTATTAAACTTAGTCTAGACCATATTAATTAATCTTCACAACGATTGTGAAATTCCTCCATAACAAAGTTACCCTAACCCAGCCGGTCAACGTTCCTTGTGAGGGGGAAGGGGCAAGCTGAATCGTACCCACAACTTCACAGGGGAAAAAGGCGTGTCCTGACCACTGCGCCACCAAAGCGACAACGGAGAAAATATTTAATATGTATTTTGACAAATATATTATTCGTTTTATTTTGTATTTTGTATTTTTATTTGTATAATGTACGTGTCCTTGCTATGGTTGCTTTGTATGGCAGGTTAATGAAGGTCTGTTTACTTCTATAGGATAGTTGCCATTTATGGAAACGTCTATACCCTGTAGTGCAAAAACAAGCTTGCACGCTTACCTGGTAATAATTTTATACAGTAAACTATACCAACTTATATAGTAGCTTAAACTATTTATAATGACTTTCAAATTATAATCAAACTCATCACTAATTTTTGAGAAAAACCTGTATATGACAGTCGTATTGCCCTGACTGGTATTCCAGCAATCTCCATATCTTTGAATGTGAGGAATTTGAATTTCACATGACTTATATCAGTATCCGTGAGCTTCGCAAGGACATCACGTGAGAGAGGTCCTGCGATACCAAGTGATGCGTAACCATCTGTGATGTTAGTGATTGTGACGTCAGAATATTCCCAGGCATGCTCTTGCAGCCATCTAGAAAAAAAGGATATTTTCCTGAACTATGTCAAGCACGGTCTTCGGTACTTCAAACAACGTAACTTGTAAAGCTTTCTGACACTGTTGCTAACCCAAACTGTGGCAATTGAAATATCGAAACCCTAATATCAGGATAAACAATGAGCCAAACCAAATTAATATACAGTAGTTCAACACGATTAAAACAGGATTTTCTAAAGATTTTTGGTTTTTAATCAGCTTCTAACAGTTTCACTGACTGTCGTCAGACCACTACAACTTTTAAAAAATGTTGACATGTAGGAGCTTATGTGACGTTGATCAGTACGGAAGTTTAATTTGACCGTGTCTCAGAAACCACTTGGCAAAAAGTAAGATAGCGTTTTTCACGGATCCCGTGTAAATATAAAAAGGAATGGCATATTGGAGAAATGTGGACGTTTTTGAGGAGAAAAAGATAAACATCAGAGCGAAGTGAACCTGGCTAATGAAGGTAGTACTGAACACGCGTAAAAACCTCACAGTCTTCTTTAGCTGTGAACAGCAAACATGGTTAAGCTGACCAGCGAGCGTGAACAGGGTTTTTAACCTGTTTATAGCTGTTGAAACGAACAACGTTTATACATGGTACAACGTGGTACAATATGAATATTTTGAGCATGATGAACTAACAATGTTGAACAGGGTTGTTTCAACAGCTATGAACGTGATTATTCCAACAGATGTGTTTTTGTATGAATGCAACATTGGTTCCACATGCCAGTTCTAGTATGCTGAAACATGCCAGAACAAGGCCGTTGTTTTAACATTCCTGTTCAGTCATGGTAACAAGGTTACATGATAACAAGAAAGTTAGTTGTTCATTTGGATCAACAGTGGCGTTACAAGTTGTGAGATTCCTGCGTATGTAGATGGACAATTAGCAATGGTAAACGGACGGATCGGCGGGTTGATTGGGAAAATTCTTACGGTCTGGCAGGTTAAGGCGAAAGAACGTGGTTTGAGAAAGAGAGAGAGAAAAATAAAAGGAATAGAGTCTCTAGGAAATACACGACGACCCTCAAACAAGGATCCGTGCTTGCTCCCACCCTTTTTTGTTCATCTTGCAGCAATGGTTCACGAGGTTCTAAATGATGCTGTATCTGCTATGGAATGGATTGTGACCTCTTCAATATCACCCGCTCCTGGCCCAAAACTCTAACCAACAAAAAGGGAGTCACAGAACTCCAATACCTGATGACAGCTGTGCTATTACCACCAGCGTGGCGAAGCCAAAGTACTCCAGCCTAACCTTGGTTGTCACTTACCGCCTGATGCCCAAATCACCATCAACGACATAGATCTGGAGAATGTTGAACAATTTTTCTACTTTGGCAGCGTTCTCACTTTAAACGCCTTATCTGGGAAAAATATTAATACTCATATCCAGGCTGACTCGGAAACGACTCACGCAACCACAACGAGTCACATAAAACCGTTAGGCTGCCGCAGACAATTGGTTGGTTCAATTTACACCACAGGATAGATATCTATCACAAGGGCCACTTAGTAGTGCAATGTGTCCCCGTATAGTTATGCAAAAATATACAGTTTTCTGGCTACGACTCGCTCATTCTGCATGTCGATTGGCCTGAGCATACTGGCTGAACCAGATTGCGTATAGGGATCTGTCCGCGGACAAAAACTTCATAGGCTACGACGCGAGCGAGCCTTATGGTCAATTATTTTTCTGTGATATTTAAACCAACTTTCCTAATTGTTTCCAGACATGAAATTTTCTGCAACAATCTGCGCTCTATGTTCACAAAAAATATTCGGTTGGTCTGCCATAGTCTGCACGATTGTTTGCAACAGTCTCAACGATTTTATGTGAATCCGGCTTTACGAAGTTGTAGTGGCCTGAAAACGGACAGTTAAACAGTTCGAGAGTAAAGAGAAGATTGTTCTGCATCTTAATCGGTACCTTAGATCATGGTATTCTGAGCCAGAACCAGTAATGACTAGGAAATAGTTTGGGGCCAGTGTAGTGATTGTCAACTGTGCATAAACTCGTCCTTGTGGCGTTATCAAATGACTGATGTTTGTAGCTCCAACCTATATGGAAACAAAGAATAAGACTTTGGACTAAGAAGCACGTTGGAGCTTCAGCAGCCCAACAACTACCTGCTATCCATTTTATCACTGCCAAAAGTTTAAGCTGTGACTGTATGTACACATATTCTATCAAGGATTGCTCTATTGTTTGCAACCGCTTCATTTAATGAAGGTCAATCTGCTTTCGCAACGTCCTTTGGATGTTGGCCCAGCTGTGTTGTTCATAAATGTTACATTCATTATTAGTTAATCATACTCAAATTTACATGTTGTATCATGTATGAACACAAGTATGAAAATTATTGTTCATTTAACATACCCTGTTTTTTGCTGTTTTAACAGTAATTAATATTGTTGTTTACCACTGTTCGTTCATCAGCCAAGAACAGTACTGTTTGAATACCTATGAACATGTACAATATGAACAGTTCTGTTAGCAATCCTAATGAAGCTGGTCAGCTTATACATGTTCAAAGTTGGTAACAGCTGAAAAAAAATACTGAGATTTTTATGTGTGTATGTTTTAAAATTTACATAACAGCGTGGCTAACCTTTGGTAGGTTGTTAGCAACCATATAGTCCAAAAATTCCGTGGCTTGTGATCCAGTGATTTCAAATTTACCAAAAGAAGTTAAATCGATCACGCCGACCTTGTTCAAGACAAGCTCACATTCTTCACCAACCGGCTTAAACCAGTTTGTACGACGAAAGCTCGGTTGGTAACCGCCACCATTGCCAATCTTGTCAAACCAGTTTGGTTGTTCCCAGCCGGAATGTAAACCCATCTCAGCTCCTTTCTTGACTAGTTTCTAAACAGAAAAAGTTCTAATTAGGCTTCCCAGATAACATCATAATGAGTAGTGCATCATAATCGGTAGTTTACAAATGACCCTACGACGGCCGGACGCACGGTCGAAATATAGAAAAACAATATTTGTAAGCATACCTCAAATATTGGGCTGATTCTCATCTTTCTTCCATATGGTCTTTCTTCTTTCGGGTACACAATATTGTTATTATAACCGTAGGTTTCTCGGCATTTTTCGTGGACATATTCTTTTGTTGTCCATTTTCCGTACCGTCCGGGATCAGTGTCGATAAGCTCATAAGGAGGTTCACCATGCAGCATCCAATGAGCAAGATACTGTCCAAAGCCACCTTCAAGACGCGAAAGCCTTTATATTCGGATGATTTTATATAGCTATGTTATTCACTAAGCGGGAGGACCGCACGCAAGGAATACAGCGGTTTCTAATAGCACTCAGTAATAATGCTGAGTAATACTGTAAGTTAAGAATAAGTGCGCAATGTATGTAATTTTAAAACCAGCTACTGATCCTCCAATAGTATATAATGGTAATAGAACGAATAGGAGTGCAATTAATGCCAAAATCAAAGCAGTGGTGTGGTTACAAAATCAACCGACCGCGGGAGGTTGATTTGTAACCACGAGTATCATTTTGGCATTAATTACACGATTTAATTTGTTTTATTACTTATTAATTATATATCTTCTGTAATCAGAAAAGCACAGAAATGCAATGCTATGGTGTAATAATGCACGCTGGGGGAATGTTGGGAGAAGACCTGAGAATCGGCGTAGCCGAGTGTATTGTTCCAGCATTCCCCCATTATTACACCATAACGGCAAGCGACTAGTTTTTTAATTCTTAAATATGATATTTTACACTCACGTGCTGTGGAAGTACTGAGTAAGAAGGTCAGAATGGGTGCTTAAAAGGTTTCTAATAGACTACTCTGGTTAAACCGTCATATTTGGTTTAAAACAAAATTATAGAGAAAAGACAGATAACCCTGCAGATCGTTTGCAGTGCCTAACTTTATCAATACAATCCCTACTATAAAATACTATGACAACACTGGGAAAATTTCCTTACCCGAGTGTATAATTCCATATCCCGACCCAGTTGCCAACCAGTAATTATAGACTTCGTGTGACGGTCCTAGCAACCCTAGCACGTCGGGCGCGTAGGTAATTGGACCAGCCACAACGCTGGCGATTTCAGCTTTTTGAAGAACTGGAATCATCTTCATTGCATTTTCTATTTCTTCGCTAATCCTGTCAAGATCACTCTCAAACAGTTCTTTACCAAAACCAGGAGGTACACTGTCCCACCTATGTGAAAAATTGCGGCATGTGCTGTGTGAAGGTATATACAAGGGTGTACAAAAAATGTCCAAACCAAGTGACAAGTTTTCTTTAAGTCGGATATTCAACCAAATTTTGGACATTTTTGGGATAAAGGGTAATTAATTTTAGCGATTTAAGACCTAGGACGCGACTGTCGACAACGGGGCCTTCTAGGTAAGAGAAGGCTGTGCTTTCAACGTCACCGAGACCAGTTCAACGTTTTAACGCCAAAGTCAGTTCTCATAGAACGTACAGCTTCCTAAAATGAAGGTTTATATGTACATCAGAACGTTAGTCAACCATGTTGGCTTTCATTTTAACGGCGTTGTCTGCCACCGGGTCGTCGTAGATCTTAAACTCCCTAGTTATGGGTCTTCATGTATATCTGGTAGGAAAAATCTTTCCAAAGTAAACTTATACTTATTTCTAGAAATTTTTTCAACCACGCCTAATAGAAAGCAAGGCAAAGTTATCGGACATGCCTTACTCTAACAACCGACATTTTTTTGAAATTTGCGAAACGCGATGTTATTTTGGAACAATTTCTTTCGGAAACTGTAGCCGGAGTACATGCGTTGAAACTCCCGATGGGCTATACTACCTCGGCGTCGCTATGTCTAAAAATTTGTCATAGTAAAATTTGTCATTTTAAAAATCTCTAATAAAATCAAGTGAAAAACTTAATTAAATTCACTGGACATTAGCTGGGTTCCAGCCCCAACCCTATTAAAGGGGTTCTCCACTCTAAAAACAAATATCAACTAAATACATCTAAATGACGTGAAAAAAAGACATAGATGCATTAAATTCTTTCTACAGTATGTCCTTCATTTGTAATTTGCTTTCAAAGCTGAACCTTTGATTCCATGGAGGCCCCCATTTTAATCCTTGATGACGTAACACGGCTGCTTGACATATTCCTTAATGATTTTTGCCCATTAATTGTACCATTTTCATTATTCCATGATTTACTGTGTAATGACAGATCAACGACAAGTGGTATATAAAATATATAAATTTATATATAATTATAAAAACCAAGATGGCAAATAACAAATTTGAGGGCAAATAACAAATGAAATGTAAGGTCAAGAAAAATTTGATTCATCAGATTTTCATTTCACTCCATTTAGAGGTATTTAGTTGATATTTGTTTTCGAAGCAAAGAATCCCTTTAAAGAATCCCCTTAATCCAACATGGCGCCTTAAGTGCCATAAAAAGCAAAGAATCGCTTTAAAGAATCCCCTTAATCTAACATGGCGGCTTAAATGCCATTCCTTGATTTAACCGCTAGTTACTAAGGACTGATAGGCTGGATAGTTCTAGCAGCCCTAACTGGTGTTTCTAGAGTTCTGGCGAGTGCCATATCTCGTTGATCCAGTTTTAGCACGGGAGGCAGATAGTATGCCCGGTGTTTGGTCGAGTTAAACAAGGAGCCTTCCTCTTACATGCGACCAATGAGAAATTATTTATTCAGACAAGTACTCGAGCAATAAAAACAGAAATAAAATTGGTATTCATAAGTACTAGCCGCTTTGCCACCACAAACAACCTCAAGCTAAAAATAATAAGTTCCTACCAATCCTCTAGTAGTTTAACTTTCTCCACGGATTCGTACGGCCCAATCAAAAGACCCTGTTGTTCCTGTCTTCCGGAATAGCCACCTTCCAAATCCCGAATGACAGGTAATTCAAATGGTAAAGCCTCGACTTCTGGAATGGTTGACGTAACAATGTACTGATGGTAAATTGAACACAGTGGATGTTCGACTCCAACCATTTTGCCGACTTCCCGAGACCAAAATCCTGGAAGTAAAACTAAAACTCATTAGTGTCAAAGTCTCATTAGTGGATCAAATGCGCAAATCAACATAAGGAGATTCCTATGGATTTAGCACCATAGCGCTGTTAAGCACTATAGCCATTGAAAAAATTCGTATCATTATTTTGGAATGGTCCTCCGCAATTTCTGCCGGGATTTCAGCTTTTCACAGGGCAATCCTTGAGCCATTAAAATTTTAAGCCCTACGAAAGCTAGCAAGTTGCAGATTAAAATCTCGGCTGCCTCAGGACTCGTTCCTAAGATAGGCTGGATCATGGAATAAGGAGTATAGAGTAAGGCGACTTAGTCCTGCAACGTATTCCCCTACATTTTATCAAACCTGCACGTACTCTACCTGCGGCATTAACGATTCGTTTGGCGTGGATAGTACCATGGTCGGTTTCCACATCCCACTCTCCATTGGCTCTTTGTGCCAGTCCCCTGACAGGCGCAGGCATGTAAAACTCGGCTCCATGCTTACGAGCACCAATAGCGAATGCATGTGATAAGGAATATGGATCAACATGGCCATCGCCTGAAAACAAGTATATTATAGAGAGTGAAGCGCAGTGTTTCCACAAAATATACGACTGTGAGGGAGGGTGTGATAGAATAAAACCAAGAAATAACTGCAAAGAACGACTGAAATTTGTTATCCCTCACTACGTAGTGGAAGGCTTGTGCAGGGGAATTTCCACCAAAAGTCCTGGTTAGGAAGCATTTGATATGTTTCATAACAAAATTAGATTGATTTTGAGCAAATACCAATATTACATTTCCAAACGCACATTTCAACGTTATCTCAATTTTGTGAAGCCAAACGTGGTGAATCATGGGGACTGCCTGTGTACCAAGCCAGGCTCGCTGACTCGTGCGGTTAAATCAATGGTGGCACATTAACAAAACAATTAGAATTGTTTTATTGATTTATTATGAAGGAAATGATATGAAATGGGGCTTACGTAATATCCAGCAACATCAACTTTTACCTAAATCTTGACTAAGCCCCAAAATGTTTAGATTATTCTTTTTCTTTCGTTTTTTATACGTAGCAGGTTTTGTGAGGGTCACATGACGCGCATTTAGGGATCCGGTTCGGTGCATAAACCGCCTGCACAATCGGCTGTTTAGCTTCACGTGTCTAGCCGATGGGAAATGTTCCAACACATGGACGAGAGGTGAAAAATGTATGGCTGCTTGGTGACATATGTGACATCATCATGACGACACAGAGCAAAATTAAACCATTAAACTTCAAATACATCTCATTGGTCTGAAAGTTCGGTTTCAGACATAGGAAAAGCTAAATTAGTACAGTTAACATGAAACTGGCAAAAATAAAGCACACCACGACTGTCACCGAACAAAGCTTTGAGTGCGTAGTAAGAACAAATGCTAAAATTTTGTTTTGTATACATTTTAAAGGCAAATGCCAAGACAAAAGCCAAAAAAAATAATTCAAACTACGAGCAGCCCATGTTTATGTTATGAATTTAGATTGAAACGTTAATACGACTGCGTAACAAACTTCATAATTACGAGTAATAATCGCATTTAAATGTGTTCACACGGCGATTGAATCATGATTACAAATGGCAATTGGATTGAAATGTGTTTGAACAACGATCAGTGAACTGGCAGCGTTGACGTATGATCAGTATATAATTACTCGCGCCCGGCCCTCCGGGCAGCGAGCTTAAAATCACCGATTTGTGTTATTTTTTTTTTGGGAAGAGACCGGAAGTTGGTCGTAGACCCAGACCACAGGATAAGAAATGAACAGAAGGCCGACTCAGGGGGTGCAAAGCGTCCTGTTTTTTTTGTGCGCATGCGTTAGGTCCGCCATTACTCTGGCCAGTAACTTGCCTCTGGAGTACAGTGATTTTATATGGCGTATTGTGGTTTATGTCTGTAAAAATGGTATTTTCCTTTAAATTCCTTCAGCAATCGTGATTTTTTTTGGAAAGACAAAGGAGATGAGGTAAGTATCATAATAAGTGTTTAAAATGTTTTTTTAATCAAAATTTGACCGATTTGTAAGCTTGCATACGTTGACCAATGTTAACGTACAAAATAACAAAATGGACGATAATAAGTGAATTTTTGTCCGTATCAAAGGTATGGAACTTCTGTGAAGCCTAGGCACAATAAGTAAACGCTTTTTGAAAGGGAAACGGCTTCTGTAACATACACAATACATTCAAAGCTTCATATTTACTATTCAATTGCTAGTGCAAATTTGATAAAACAGCAACACAGCTCTTACAAAATGTTGTTAACCTAAATTGTTTTTAACTGAAATGGTATATTTTGCAAAGCAGGACATGAGTATGATTTTAGTAAAATGTTTTAGCGTACACAGTACAGTCTTCCGCCGTTCGAATGACATTTATATTATTAGTCAAGTGTGCACATAGTTTGACTGTTCTAATTGTCAACTTAAATAGAAGTTATCAGTTAACGTTCCCTCTGATTACATTGGTATATATAACAATTAAAACTGCTAAATTACAAAAAGGTGTAATTCAATACTAAAAATTACCATATATCTTCACTTGACAGAGATATCATGTGGACACTTACTATAAACTCTCTTCAGTCTGACTCATACTGTTTTTTTTCTTGACTTTGCCTGAACTATGATATTTAAATTTTGTTTAAATTTTTTTATTTCAATTTTTTAGTTTCATTTTTGCCAACTGTTTAATCCAAGTCTTATCCCTTCAATCAAGTTTCACTATCTTGTTCTGCTAAAAGCCATGTTGTCAGTGATACCATGAACAGTAAAGCTGTGCAATATTGTTTTATCATGTACAAACCAATATGACTGTACTTAATTGTATAAATATATATAAAAAATCCTAAAAAATTGCATTGGCTGGAATAGTTAAATGCTTATGTTAAAACACAATTACCAACCACTGAAATGTCTAGTATTTTATTTTGTCACTATTAAACGTTTTAATGACCAATGCAATGATACCCTATTTCAGTCTTTTATGATGCTTAACACCCGGCAATTTTACGGGGAAAGGAAGAGTTTTGTCATAAATGGATAGAAGAGCAGTTACTTGCAGATACTGCACTGCATGTTTTTTAAACTTTGACATTTTATTCATGCTACAAAGAATATCAGCCTGGAAGAAAACTTTACAAATCAGGTCATTTTGGTATAGTTGTCCACTATCAAAAGGAAAACTTTTAACTATTAGCCAGTGGTTTAAATAGAATTTTAAATGTTATATATCTACTATAAGAAATCTCTGAATGTGATCATTTCAACATTCTTATGAGGAAATTTATTATTAGTAGATTGTGGTGTTAGATTGTGGTAATAAAGTTTATTAAAAACAAATACCACAGTTCATTTACTTAAGTATAATAATTTCATGTCTAGTTTGTTTTTTAAACATTTTAAACTAATATTCTTCTTTTGTACAAAAATGACATTAAGCAAATGTATGTCTTGATTGGTGGGTTAATACAATATATACAATCATTTTATTCTTAGAAAACTTAAAACAGGTCATCAGTTTAAACTTCTTCTTCCTTGAAGTGGTCTACTTGAAAACTTGCTTGACACCATGAGTATTTAGATGCTAGGAGGAAACAGTGACAACACAACCCTAATCAGCTCAGGTTCGGTTTACTTTGACATTTGATAAACACATACTAACTTCTTCAGCTAAAAATTGTGCAGAGTACCTACAAACATCATTCTAGCCAGCAGCGAACTTTACTAAAAACGGAAAAACAGAAAATACATTATTCATAAGATAATGGTAAGACCTAACATGACCCACGGGCTGGCTAGACTGCAAGATTATTATTATAAAATACCCGTGCTCGAATATCGAATAAACTGACATATTTTGTGATTTATCCTATAAACTTTACATCTAAACTGTTTTAAAGTTATTCTTGTATTTCTTTTTTGTATAAATGAAGCTCAAATGTGGACGGGCGCTCTACTGTATAAACTATTATAAAGCGCTCCACTCGTCTACAAATTCGAACGCAAGTAATGAAATATTTTCATTTTACGTTTAATTTAAATATAAAAAAAAACATATAAGATAATCTACTTGCCTTCTTGTTGATTGTACTGATCTCTAAATCCAAAAATGTGCGAAAAAATCCTCACAGTGCCCATTTTATATCAAATTTTGGCTTTCACTCAGTATATTCCATAGGGTTTGCAGCCAGTTGACCTGACCAGAGTAATGGCGGCGATTGAATTTTTATGTTGCGCGAAGCGACCTGCGCGAAGATCATGGCCAGGCGAGGACACGAACTTCAAAGGCTCCGATGAGAGTCGGCAATGCTGTTCATTTCTTATTCGGTGCCCTTCAGCGCGCGGCCACATATGTGTTCCGGCAGCCACTTCCTGCAAGTGTATTTCATATTATTTGAACTTTTCTCCTAATTTGCATCCAAATGTTTTCGTGCTGCTAAAAAAAACCCAACAAACGCAAGAAGTTGTCAAGGTTGACCGAACTACGTCTACTGACTGACAGGTGAGTTATATTTCTGTGACTGTATACGGCTGTGTTACGATTTACGATAGCGAATTATTATATGTACATTTTTACAGCCTCCTACTGTATCTTGTGCCAAGCAACAATCACTGACCAGATTGAATTATTTAATATCAAGATTTTGGTCATTAGATGACGGAGCACATTGTGAGAGTTTACTTACTCACGCCAGGAGAATTATTGTTCACGGGAGAACGTTTCTTAGTTTTTTGTCATTCAGCCATTGTACAAATATATATGTGATTATTTAGCCACCTGTCAACTGTGATTGTAACATTGCTTTGTAAACTAAAAGCTTATTATTGTAGTTTAACTGATAATACTTATTTGGCACAGGTTATGATGCATATGTATCAGTCAGCATTTCAAAGAGAGGTAGCTGCTTGTAACATTAAAGATGTCAATGTGTTTTGAGTTTCTGGACCAGATCATTTCTTGAATTTCTTATGCAAAATTACTGAAGTTTCTTTGTATACTGTATTCTCATTGATATTATTTAGCAATTCATTTTTAAAAATAATTTACAACTAAATATTTATTATATTATTTCATGCTTATTTGATAATTCAAAATATTTACAACAACCTACACTGTATATCGAAATTCGATAATTCGATAATGTTTATAATTGCCATGCAAATGTTAAAACCAAAGTCAGGGAGTGCATGCCTTGAAATAATGTCTCATTGGCATTTTGTGGTGGCAGCAAGCCACACACTTAGAAGAGTTAAAGGCAACCCTAAAATTTGTGCTGGTAGTTTCCAAACCCGCGCGGATGAGCAAAATTTAGCTTTTCTTAAAATTAACCTTATTGCCCCATACCCCTATAATATCAGCGAAAGAACACCTATTGTCAACAAATGACCACAAAAAATTGACTGGAACTTAATTAAATGGTTATGCCAAATACCTAATGGTTTTTTAGTTATGCCCATCAAATTCAACAAAAGTTTGCATATTTTGCTAATTTTGCAATATCATTTTTTAAAGTAGAAGACCCATTAATTTTAAATGAGTTAGGAACTAGCTTGTATGTACTTTTTGGACTTCTATGCTTGTATTCACAGTTGGTATATTACATGTAGGCACATTATTAACTTGATACACCACTGTCTGTAGTGTGCAAATGACGTGCCCACCCATGCACACCCCAGTGGGACATTATCAGAATAATATCCTTGGAGTCCATGACAAAATTAACCCAATTATTACTTCACCCACCTGGTGAGCCCCATAGCTTATTGTACAACAACATCACACAGGCACAGGTAATATATACATTTCAGCCCACATGATCTCAATCCCATCTCACCTGGTGATGACTTCCCGTGACCAACTTTGTAATTCTCAGCCTTCACAACCTATTCCAGCAAGCAGACCCCATATGCGACCTCTACCCACCGCACTTTAACAGACTACTATGAACCTACATTGCCCTATGGCCCCAACAGTTGGACCCCAAGAAACTGCATTCCCCTTATACGGTACACTAAAATATAATTATCGATTACCCTGGCCTACAGTGATACCATTTCCATTTCTGATTGTTACCTGTTTGCACCTCAAACAACGATACCCTAGGATACAATACACTCACACATAGGACATAGTCCCAAGTGAAGCCCTCTTGGCGCGAGTTAACTTTGAGGCGAGTAATCTTGTTTAGTAATTAAAGGTAGGCAAGAGGATTTTCAAATGCATAAAAATAAACGTTGTTTTTTAACAAAAATACAATGCCGGTAGCTTTAAAAACAACGTGAAAATAAACAAAAATGTCTACCTAACCTGACTGCAACTTGTGTTGTATCAAATTGCTCCTTGAAAAGCCCATGAATTAACGGAAGTTTTCGGGATTTTTACGACATTTTCTTACCTGTTAGGCGAGGTTATCTTTGTTTTTTCCATTGGGAAGAAATTAAACGAAGTGATCAGTAATAGATTTTTGCAGCAATCGCTCGCCCCTTCTTAATTGCATATTATGGAACTTCTATAATAAGGAATTTGCAGTTACCACTGCAGGACGCCGAGAATATTTTTACTAACTCTTTACCAACCCATTTCCGTAACTCCAAGCTTTCCATTTCTCAATTCAAAAATGGACTTCCGCAAACATTTAAAACAGTGTGTATAAAATTGTGTCGTCCATTAGATAGTCTCAGCTTAAAACTGTGTTGTTAAGGGATCATTGTTTTGTAGTATAGTTATCATTGTAGTGAGTTGTATTAATTGTATGTACTAATATAGTAATTATGTTCTGTAATCTAATTTCTCAAGGCATACCATAATTGGAGTAATACCTCTGTGAGGTTGCCTGTCGCTTGCGACAAAGTTTATAAATAAAATAAAAATAAAATAAAATAGAATTGATATTATTTTGCGGTCGTGCTTTTAATTAATTTAACTATCCGCTTAAATATAAATCGTGTAATTAGGATAACAGGAATCGCAGGTCTCAATGCAAACTTAACGAAGATCCAAATAACATGAATTAGACATGTTATTCGGACTTTTGCTTGCATTATAAAACAGCAGCACTGGTTCTAATTTATCATCCATGTAACATTAAACACAACTTCGATAACTTAAGTTAAATAAGTAATTTCTAGTACAAACTTACCTGAAATCGGAATAGTAAATATGCTAAATGTTTCGGCTGGCAAGAGCTTTTCGTAATAATTCGCTTACACTTGTTAATATTTTGTATTTACACCAAATTCATGACAATAAAATTTCTTCGAGGTAAACGACAAAATACTCAAGTTGACATCTCAATTTAATTACGCAAAACTGTTATGTATTAATTCTTACTTATTGCTGCAAAATTCCCTGATCACTTCACTTAATTTCGTCCCTTAAAATCTTCCAAAAAAACAAAGATAACCTTCCCCAACAGGTAAGTTTGCTGTTCTTGCAACATGCTCGTCCACGATTTGCGTCTTTTTATCGGCAGAACATTGCTTGTTTTTTTCCAGATTGTGTTTTCGTTTCGAGTATGCCTTTCCGGTTCGCCGCCTAGGAAAACGACAACGGAAAAGAAGCTGAAGCAAACATTCAGGCTTTTTGTGAAAAAAGGCATAAAAATTACAGTTTTTTATATGTTGTTTCAATGTTATCAAAGACTTGCACGAAGTCCTTACCTTATCTTCTTAGGCGTTATCTTGATAATTAATGAACTATGCGTCGCGATTATACCTTTGAAAACTCTGTTTTTTTTCCGCGCAAGAAGTAATTTGACAAAAAAGTTGCAGCCAGGCTGGCAGAGGGATTCTTGTTTATTTTCATGTTGTCTTTAAAGCTACAGGTGTTGTATTTTTGTTAAAAAACAATGTTTATTTTTATGTATTGAAAATCCTCTTGCCTACCTTTAGTAAATTATATACTGATCATACGTCAGCGCTGCCAGTTCAATCGTCGTGCGAACACCTTTTAATGCAATTATTATTCGTAATCATGATTCAATCACCGTGTGAACACATTTAAGTGCGATTATTACTCGTAATTATGACGTTTGTTATTATTTCTCTATATTACACGTAAATTTGAAGTTTGTTACGCTGTTGTATTAACGTTTTAATCCAAATTTATAAAATTGGGCTTCCTGTGTTTAAACAAAACATCAAAAACAAATGCAAAATTAATTCCCACTGCTTATTATAAAACATTCTTATGCATTTTTTATAAGTGGCTCATTTGTTTATTGCCATTCGCTTGACAAACAATTACAAAATCTCGTTCTGCATTGTTTTGATTGAGGTACTAAAACGCTCGAAAGCAATAAATCTACAATATTGCTTTGTCGTGTTTTGATAACCTGGTGAAATACTCGAATTTGTTTTTCAGACAGTACGTCAAAACCTGGGTCACGCCAGTTTTTATCTTAACAACTACAAGTCCATATGAACCAGAAGCTCGATAGTTAATTTGAAGACATTCTCTGTCAACGGTTTAAAGGATCCTCCACTCTAAAAACAAATATCAACTAAATACATCCAAATGGAGAGAAATAAACATCTATGTGCATTAAATTTTTCTTAACTGTTTCCTTGATTTGTAAATCACTCTCAAAGTTGAACCTCTACATCCATGGAGGCTGCCATCTTGATTTTTGATGACTTAACTTGGTTGCTTGACTAATTAATAACCTCCAATTTAATTTTTATAGTTAGTAAAATATGACCAAAGTACTTGTCATTGATCAGTCATTACTTAGCGAATCTTAAAATGATAAAAATGATACAATTAATGGACAAAAACTATTGAGGAATATGTCAAGCAACCAAGTTACGTCATCAAAAATCAAGATAGCGGCCCCCATGGATTCAGAAGCTCAACTTTGAAAGAAAATTATAAATGAAGGATACAGTTAAGAGAAATTTAATGCACATAGATGTTTGTTTTACGCCGTTTAGAAGTATTTAGTTGATATTTGTTTTTAGAGTGGAGGATCCCTTTAAGAAATGAGAATATCT